>CM031965.1:2285000-2367500 GCA_018749465.1 Paracanthobrama guichenoti | reverse complement strand
TCTCTCTCTAGTTTTCCCTTCACATGTAGTGTGAGACGGGGAAGGACGCCCCCCTTCAGAACAATGTGGATATACTTTTAAAATATGACATATTTAGATATAAGTTTAGCATGTGCAGGATGATGATGCATCAGCCATTGTTTTATTTTAGGAAATAAATAGAAACATTTGCTAATTTAGTTTTTATAGCATAAAATGTAATATATTAAAAGAGGGGTAAGATGGTCCCTACTGGGGTAATAAGAGCCCCGGATAAACTTTTATAGAATGTATAAATGACTTTTGATATAATTCTTATTAATATTTATAGATTTCTTAAAGTGTTGTTAATGTAAAATACGAAATAAACGATTGAATTAAAATTTTTATTTTTGACAATTTAGTTGATAATAATTGAATAACCGATGACAGAAACCAGAATTGCAGTAAAAGAGATTCATCTGAAAGGTAAAATTATAAAATATGAATATTTACATATTTAATTGCCCATGTTTTAATTGATGATATGCCATAATAGCAACACTATGAATGCAAATTGAATGAGTTCACTCAACTAACCTATGGGTTTTAATGAAAGTGAAGATGTCTGAAATGTACATCTAATTCATGGAAATATTGAATAATAACCCCATTAATTATTACACTTTTCCACTTTCTATTTCTGTGCAGAAATAGAAACAGAAAACAGAAATCAGTTCTGCCTGTCCTTATGTTTATGGGAATGAAAAATAAAATAAAATACAATATGTTAAAATTATTTATTTTTTATTTTTATTATATTTTTATGATGATGATGATTAAATTCATCTTTATTATGTAATATTTATAATAAATAAGTTAAAAATAAATATAATTTATTATATTTATAAATTAGCGGAGCTAATTTATATTTATTAAACCCAACATAGAGCTTGACCTCTGAGACGATATCTGATCATTCATTTCTGTAAACATGTTTTCCTCAAGAAATGTGAGCAAGCATGAATGTATGTTGGTGCCTATTTGTTATTAGTCTAAATTAATCTTCAGATATCTTCTAAAGATGCTTTCAGACACTTAAAGATAAACATAATGTGTCAGCATTGCTCCAGTGCTGACTTGTTCCAGATCTTCTTCTAAACAAACCCTCCCTGAACCGCAGCCAGGGTCCCAGAGTGAGGAGTGCGTCCTCTGCCCAGCGCTGGAGCCCGTGAGTGGGACTGAGGAACACTGCCGCCCCCTCCTCTAAGAGCGGGAAGTTCATGGTCTGTGGCTGTTTGTTTGGCCTTGCGACAGTATTTTCAGTGGCTGCAGTATCAGGGAAAGGCACAACGTGAAACTCTGACCAACTTGAGGACAGGACAGTCATGCTTACTGTATGTCTCTGTCATGCATGACTCAGACCGCATTATGAAAACACCAATTCTAAGATGACCACTTCGTTTCACACGTTTCTTACATGGAGCAACCAGGAAACATTCAGAAATAGACTTCTGAAGAACAAAATAATATTGATTTAAGTTTACCTACAGAATAATAACCTTCAAAGCTTATACATATTATACAATATATATTATATGAAAAAGGTTTAAATATGTAGGCTGAACTGAGGCAAATACAAAAGCACACCTTCAGGGGTCTAGTAGAGTCCATGCCTCGATGGGTCAGGGCTGTTTTGTCAGCAGAAGGGGGATCAACACAATATTAGTTCATAATGTTATGCCTGATCAGTATATATATATATATATATATATATATATATATATATATATATATATATATATATATATATATATATATATATATATATATATATATATATATATATATATAGTTTTGTAATTGTAATGTTGAGAAATTAGAAAAATCTAGGATCAGATTTCGATTTTTGAAATTCAGTTAAATGTTATAATGCTAACATACATATATTGAATTTTTGGACACTATAAACATTTCTTTTATACAGTAAGTCCTATTTTATATATTGGGTTGGTTGATGTTAGGCAAATATTTTGTAATAAAAACATGCCCATAAAATGAAGTCTAGTAATGCATTGACTATATATCCATGAAAACACACTAACAGCACAATACAGGACATGACTGCAGTGAGCAACTAGTCAGTTCTCGCTTTAACACAGTTTGCTCTGTCCTGTCTCAAACACGGTACCACCAGCACACACACACACACACACACACACACACACACACACACACACACACACACACACAACATAGATGTAATGGTTTGTATACTGTACAAACTGTATATTCTCTCCCCTTACACTGACCCTACCCCTAAACCTACACACACACACACGCACACACATTTGTTTTTGTGAATTGTGAGGACTCTCCATAGGCGTAATGGTTTTTATACTGTATAAACCATATTTTCTATCCCCCTACACTACCCCTACACCTAAACCTACCCATCACACACACACACACACACACACACACACACACACACACACTGCCCCTACCCCTAAACCTACCCATCACAGGAAACTGTACATTTTTACTTTCTCCCAAAAAAAACTCATTCTGTTTGATTTATAAGCCTTTTGAAAAATGGGGACATGGGTAATGTCCTCAGAAGTCCTCTCCTTGTAATACCAACACTCTAAAAAATGCTGGGTTAAAAAGCGATTGGGTTGTTTTAACCCAGTAAATGGATTGTTTTAACCCAGCGGTTGGGTTAAATGTTTGCTTAAAACAACCCAATCACTGGGTTAAAAGAACCCAATCGCTGGGTTAGTCCATTTTCAACCCAATTTGGGTTGTTTTTAACCCAGCATTTTTTAGAGTGTATGTCATACCCATGTCATTATACACATTTGTGTCCTGATGTCACAAAAACAAGCACACACACACTAACCCTAAACCTACCCATCACACAAAACTACAGGAATTTTTACATTTTCAAAAAAAACTCATTCTGTCTGATTTATAAATTTGTTTCCTCAATTTAGGCCCCCACGGTGACACAAGTCAGTGAGTCAGTGTGTCAGTGTGTAGTCCCCACCGGGATAGAAAAAACATGAAGCGCACACACACACACACACACACACACACACACACACACACACACAAAAACATCTGTCATTCAAACAAAACAGAACAAAAATAACGTCCCTGTACTACAAAGTTAGATAAAGCCAAGCCACAACTTTATCTGAGTGTCCTTTGTAGTACAGAGAGCATTTCTGCTGTCTATCTCTGCACCGTGTGTTTCTCCTCTGTCACCTAAACTCTTTTTTTTAAGTGTTAAGATTTCTTGGAAATAAAGAAACGTATCACCCTCACAGTGAAAACAGAGATAAAGAGACATGGTAAAAATTATCTAGAAATTATGATCTAGAAATTTAATTTAAAATGGATAGTTCTGGTCAATACAGTGTGTTAAAATACATAATATGGCAACAGCTATATTATAAAACTGTCATTATTTTACTTATCCTCATGTTGTTCTGAACCCATATGCTGGTATCGCTAATATTTCACTAAGGCCCTGTTTACAGCTGGTATTAAGATGCGTTTGGGTCAATCGGATCACAAGTGGACGACACTAAATACAGGTGTAAACGGGGTCTAACACATTTTGAGCTTGTCCACTTCTGACCACTTCCAGAGGTAGTGGAAAACGCATTCGACCGGATTGCTTTCGTAGTGTAAACGCTCATGTGGTCGAATGTGTTCAAACAGACACAAAAAGACCGTCTCCTCTCCGCCTACTGACCTAATGCGTGAACATTACGGGACACGCGCACTAGCCAGACGGGATTTAAACTTTGACTGGAGACCCGAGTTTGGTTTGAGGATGAAAAACATCCCAAGCTCAATGTTCTCTCCCCATTCCTGATTCCTAACACACACTCACAGCGTTCGGCTGGTCTTGTGTCTGTCAGAGCAGAAACTAAAGCTGATGATAAAGCTGTCGTCTCCGTTCACGTTCATATGTAAATTGCGTGAGCTTATTTTGTCCATTAGATCTAAAGATCTGAAAAGGCCCATAGATTTAATACCCATATACCCTCCCCTCAAAGAAATCAGGACAGAAGTGGTTGAAAGTGGACAAAAGAGACGGATTAAATCACCAGGAGTAAACGGGAATGTGTCTCCCTCGTCTACTTGTGATCCGATTGACCAAAACGCATCTTAATACCAGCTGTAAACCTTTTTCAGCTTGAGACCCTTTATGAAAAAGAAGTGTGCTTATTGTATTGAATGTACACTTGTGACGTACTGCAAAACTTAAATGTAGATTTTTTTTAAAAAACTGTATTTGCAGATTTATATATGATAAAATGCCACTTAAAGAGTGTACTTTCATGATTGTAATTTCATGACTTAACATACTTGTCATTTTATCTTTGAATATCAAAAACAATAGAAATAATTATGAATTTACATATAAAAATGTACTTAATGTTCAGCAATCGCAAATAACATGCAATTAAATGTCCATCAACACTACATTCAAATCTATTATTTCTGTAATAAGTACTCTTTTTAAAAGTATGCTAACGTTTACTTCTTTTCACGAAGTATCACGATGAACTGTCATTTATGGAAAGAGCTGAATAAAGCTTTATGTTCCACAGAAATGAAAATAAAAATAGCAAAAATTATTTTCAATGGCATGCAGATGACTAAATAATGAAAGCACTTTAATTTGGGGTATACCATATATTATGTGTCCTCAATATTTTTATTACACAATAACCATTTTACAGAAGCATTAAGGTACTTGAAGCTATGCTATATTGTAAATATAGTAAATATTCTCCACTGTGTTATTCACAATATAGTATGTCCTCTTGTAATTTACTCCTTAAGAGAAAGATGGCTATGATAAAATGAAGAGAAAGTCTCTTGGAGAATCTGTCTCTGTGTCTGTTCATTACATCCTCTGAAAGCCTGAAGTCTGAGAGGCATTTATGAGATTTCGCTCTCTGTGGCGTTTCAGCGACAAAGGGTCATTGGATCTACACCTCATGTAATACATGTCTGTATGGACTGACAGTTTGCAGGTGGTCCATGAGTCAAGTTGTCAAACACGCACTATAAAGCACACACGTGCATGAGGAAGGTCGGCCAACACGCTAACAGTGCCCACAGGCAAAAAGTGTTTGATGGTGAATGAAGCTGTTGTGGTTTTCTGCCTTGCCTGATCTCACCAGATCCCTCACCTATCCTATGCGGCCATTTCACTTTCATCTGTAACATGCTATAGTCAGAAAAGCAGCCAAAGGGTTCTTCTTTTGTCTTTGTTTACCTCACAACAGCTGGATAAGGTCTATACCTTTTGCTTAAACGCCCAACACTCTTTTTTGCACGCTTCTTGTGTCTGCTTGGTTTGTAGCGCTGCTGCACTTTTGACGGTTCACCTTGATGTGAGAGTGTGAAGGAGAATGACATCTGAATGATATATAAATAATGCAACAGAATGAGTATGACACAGTGAAATTGTTCAAATCGCCGTCTAATAGCTCTCTGTTTCATAAATGTCATTTGAAGGTGTCGTACTGAAAGGATTTCTCACACACTTCGCACACATGCAGATTCGAGGCACACCACTGTCTGAAATATGCTTAATAAGCTAAATTTAGCTGACAAGCAAAATTGTGTAAGAAATTCAGATTGCTGGTATATGTTTACTTGGTGGAAATGGAGCGTCCAGAATATCTCAAGACTTGAAAATGAAGACAGACAGGGAAAGACACACACATGCACTCCTCCTTCTCTGTTGTCCTCCTACACATCGTGATCCTACACCTTTCATGTGCAAAGCAGATGTAGTCAATTGACATGCTAATGAGACGCACACACACACATATGCAGGGACATCCGCTCTTACACACATTCCCATGTATCAGTTCAAGCCCTCGCTGTCAGCCGCACTCATTCCCTTCCCCCACCTCCCTCTCCCTCTTCCTCCTCCTCCCCTCCACCCGCTTTTGCTCTCTTTAAGTGGAAACGATTGGAATTGAGTTCAGTGCGCTCCCTAGAGAGGAAACCTGCCTGCCAACCGCCCGTCCCGCCACACACTTACCAATGAGAGCATGTGTGTGTGTGAGAGAGAGAGTCCCTAAACCTTTACAGCAACTTCACACACTGCCATATTCCTGTAGATTGGTGACTAATCTACAGGACTAGATTAATTCATTAGCGGTTAATTGCCCTGGTAAGGCTCCGGGGAGTGAGAATATCGGATACTGTAGGTGTGTTTTCTTAATATTTAAAATGATGCACATTTTCTAGGTCATTAATCAATTGTAAGTAAATTTGAGACAACTTTTCTCTCAATATGCAATGCTGGTAATAGCATTTGGAAGGAAAAAAGGTAAAAATGTGAGCATTTTCATTTGTGGATCCCAGCATGTATCACTAGATCTCAACTGTTTAGGTCTGTTCTGATACGGTCACGGTTAGGAAACAATGCTAAATGCAATAAATAAATTGGAAAAAAAAACATTGTACATTTAAAATCCTTGCTTAAGCCATCTTAAATTGGTTTGCTGGTGTAACCTGGATTAAGTTGGTCTCCCAGTCTAGCCAAATTGACTGGTCTAGCTGAACTCTCATTCCTGGCCAAGATAATGTTTAGCTACAGTATTTGGTGTTTGGTATTGCCTAAAACCTCTCTAAAACCAGGCAACTGATCAGCTAAGCTGGTTTAAGTTTTCTTTGATGCATATTCACTTTTAAAAGGAAATGTCCCATTTGCTGTTGATATCAAAGGCTGTATGTCCAAACAAACTCTACTGCATTTTGGAGAAAATCTGTAACTTGGTAAAGCGTAAACATCCTCTCATCCATTAAGACCACAAAGCCAAGGTAAAAGAAAATACGGCACAGATTACATTACAAAAGTACATCATGTCTTTAACTGGAACCATTCGAGAACCACTGCATATATGATTTAGATATATCACGTTGTGTTTAGGGCGTCCTGGACTCTCTATAAGCGTACAAGCGGTGCTGTCTGCAAGAGGCCCGGCAAAAGTCCATCACATCCCGGGCTATCGACTCCCTCTGGGGGATCAATACTGGAATGATGGGCCTCCTCTGTCTCGCCCATCCATCCACTGGGCCATTGAGCGCATGTTAATGTTATGAATTATTGAGAGAACGGTTACTATTGATTGGCTGTGGGGATTATTGAAGGGGTGAATTGCAGTGAGAGGGCGGGCGGAGGTCTGGAAGGAGGCGGAGGGAGTCTGCGTCAACTGCCAGGTCAAAATCCTCAAGCAAGGTTTAAGTGTTCAGTAAGACGCCTGACCTCCAAAACGGTCAGGTCAGAGGTTGCAGGAAGGACACGGCTGACGTTATGATGAGTGTTTCTGCTGCCTCTGGTTTCTTAGTTGATCTTTTGCTCTTGGTTTCTCAGGCCCTCCTGAGAAAAACAGTTTAAACCAACCTAAAGCTGGTCTCCCAGGAGGGTGGAGGAATGTCAGACTGGAAGACCAGATTAAACCAGTGAAACACCACATTTCTCAAGATGAATACTCTGAAAGTTTGGGTAGAACAGAGGTCCCCAATTCTGTTCCTGGAGGAACATATCTTGCAGAGTCACTTGCCTGGTAATTTCAAGTGTTAGCCGTTACACTGGTATGACTAGTTCAATTTGATGATAATGGCAGCTGGTACTAATGGTAGAGCCACAGACTCTTGTATCTCCCAATAATAGGACTATCCTGAATACATTGATTATCTGGTTCAAGTGTGATTAATTGGGGTTGGAACTGAAGGCACTACTATACTTCAAGCGAAATCAAAGAATGAACAGATATAATGTCATTTCGTTCAAAATCAGGCCAAAACAAAGTTCGTTTTGTGTTTGTTACAGGAGTTCGAAATGGCATGCTAAAGCAAACTCTCCAGAAAAGTTCGCTCCGGTTGGTAAACACCTTTGTACTTCCATTGGTCCGTGGTGATGACGTAACAGATAGGTGTGTGCAGAGGCTCCACCTTCTTTCACATGGAAATCTTTTCCCGTTCATTTCTCCTGTTCATTGTGTCGAGGTCAGACGTCCATGAGTAAGAACATGAACACACTGGAGAGTCTCTTTATAGTAGCAATCTCAATTTAAGTGATATATTGTGTAAAGTGCTGTAAAAATAAATGCAGTAAGAGAGAACCTGAAGTAAGATGCAATGGTCCTAAAACCGATCTACAACCCTCTATAAGTAACCGTCACTATCAGATTTCAAATTTTCTCACAGAATAATAAAAATAGAAGATGAATAGGACACAAGGACATTTCCAAGGTAAATGACTTGCTAGCAAAATATGTTCTATGGACATACATGAATGCAAGTTTTCATAAATTGTTTCATGCATTCCAAATTGTAAGAGCACAATTCATTGCCATTCAAAATGCATTTTCAGTATAATCACAAAGGGAGCTAGTGGACATTATTGTAAACTGTCTTCTTCTGTAGACAGACAAATTCTGGCAAGGCAGAACAACAGTTTAATGTCATATTTATAGATTGGTTCCCAATAATAACACTTCAAGTTTAATGGCCGAAACATTTGAAGGTATCTCACAGACCTTGAGCACTGGGGTTTCTTGCCACCACAGTAATGCATGTTAAAGGATTAGTTCACTTTAGAATTAAAATTTCCTCATCCAAGATGTTCATGCCTTTCTTTCTTCAGTCGAAAAAAGAAATTACATTTTTTGAGGAAAACATTCCAGGCACCATATAATGGACTTTTGAGCATTATATGGTGCAAGCCATATAATTTGAACAAGCAAGACAATACAGTGAGTGCATTATGCATTATTTGAAAGGCAGTTTTGAACAGACAAAAAAGGGAGAACGAAGGGACATGAGATTGTGAGCTCAAACCTGCGTGTCCATCATGACCATGGATCAAAATGTGTCTTGAGTACATGCACTAGAACCACTACCCAGACAACAACATAGTTTCCAAAATAGTTTCGGCCCAGATCCGGGACACATCTGGTACATGTGGATTCCACGTGTACCAGATGTGGGTTGGATCTGGGCCGAAACTATTTTGAGCCACAGTTCAAACAAGAATAGAAGTTCAAATCAGAGTACCTCTGCTAGAAAACACAAGCATATCTTGCTTACAGTTATCTCAGGTTAGCGTCTCATGTTTAACATTAACATTCTTGAGTAAATTTCGTCAAGCATATAAGCCAATGGATGCCTGATCCTCATCCAGAAATCTCTCTAGATATCCTGACGTAACCTAAAACATTCCCCTTCTTTTTGTTCCGAGGATGCTGCTGAGACAAGACTGCGCTAGAATCTAGCTCCCTGGTGCTGAATCCCCACAGGCCTTTCTTAGCAAATGTTGCGGCACTAAAAAACGAAATCGCTGGACCGTACTGCTCCTCACTAGCATTATCTTCTATTGATCCCAGTCCTTAAGTGTGACCATAAATCCTGTCCTGCACTGCTGACCGAGGCCAGCTTACTAGGACCCTCTGCATGGAAACTCTCATGGCAGAGGAACTGAAAATGGTACTTAGAATTAAGATCAAGTCTTTTAGATGGTGAGGGATCTTTGTCACTGCATTGCAAAAGGCTAAAATTTAGACAAATGTTCTTACAAACAGTGCGTGCCACTGAACTAAGTCCAGTTCAGGAATTCAGGAAATCACCAGTTCAAGTCAGACGAGACATAACTGGAATTATCCGAGGAGGCAGTCGTAGAATGCAAAAGTAAAATGACATTGATCGCTAGTAATGGCTTTTGAAATGAATCCAGGGTTTCTTGTTGAATGCAGCGAGCTCGGATGTACATAACAAACAATCTAAAAGCTTGTCTAATAGCTCACCATAAGCCGGGAAGACCAATATATCTATTCTCAAATAGTCTCATAATCCCCATTTACACAAACAATCGACGCTGCATCCATTAGGTGATGAGCTACAGGCTGCGTTTGTTGTTGAACAGAAAATCAGCGATTAAGTTGTTGGACGATAATGCAATTATAAAGCTGTTTCAGAGCACTTCTGCTTTGTTTTGATTCATAAAATGCCAGTGGTCTTGGTTATATAATTTGAGCATCCGTTGTCAGACTACAGAGTCTGCATAATTCTGAAATGTAAATATCCACTAAATTTGTTCTAACTTTGTAACTCAAAAGATTCAATCAATTCCACCATGTCTGAGGAAGGTCTTTTTGGATATGGACATTGATGATACAATGCTGCGTTCAGATGGATTTACTGTCTGGTTGCTTTCGGTTTCTAAACAGGCTGTTGGAAAAGGGATCTGGATCCAGACTCTCCGTGTTCCTGTAATAAGACCAAACCAGCGCCGCTGTTAATATTTCAGCAGGTAGTGACAGCCTGAGTGAGTGTGTGTGCATATGAGTATACACATATACATGCATACACACATCGATCAGGTATAACATTATGACCACAGTGGTGGGTGAAGTGATTAACACTATGGGTGGGATATATTAGGCAGCAAGTGAACATTTTGTCCTCAGAAGCAGGAAAAATTGGCAAGCGTAAGGATTTGAGCGAGTTTGACAAGGGCCAAATTGTGATGGCTAGACGACTGGGTCAGAGCATCTCCAAAACTGCAGCTCTTGTGGGGTGTTCCCGGTCTGCAGTGGTCAGTATCTATCAAAAGTGCTCCAAGGAAGGAAAAGTGGTGAACCGGCGACAGGGTCATGGGCGGCCAAGGCTCATTGATGCACGTGGGGAGCGAAGGCTGGCCCGTTTGGTCCGATCAAACAGACGAGCTACTGGAGCTCAGACTGCTCAAGAAGTTAATGCTGGTTCTGATAGAAAGGTGTGAGAATACACAGAGCATCTCAGTTTGTTCCTGATCCCTGTCCACTGACAAAAGCACCAACAGTGGACACATGAGCATGGAGCAATGGAAGAAGGTGGCCTGATCTGATGAATCATATCTATCTATCTATCTATCTATCTATCTATCTATCTATCTATATATATATATATATATATATATATATATATATATATATATATATATATATATATATATATATATATATACTGTATATATGTGTGACTTTAAAAAAATATATATATATATATACACACTCACCTAAAGGATTATTAGGAACACCATACTAATACTGTGTTTGACCCCCTTTCGCCTTCAGAACTGTGGCATTGATTCAACAAGGTGCTGAAAGCATTCTTTAGAAATGTTGGCCCATATTGATAGGATAGCATCTTGCAGTTGATGGAGATTTGTGGGATGCACATCCAGGGCACGAAGCTCCCGTTCCACCACATCCCGAAGATGCTCTATTGGGTTGAGATCTGGTGACTGTGGGGCCATTTTAGTATGGTGAACTCATTGGCATGTTCAAGAAACCAATTTGAAATGATTCGAGCTTTGTGACATGATGCATTATCCTGCTGGAAGTAGCCATCAGAGAATGGGTATATGGTGGTCATAAAGGGATGGACATGGTCAGAAACAATGCTCAGGTAGGCCGTGGCATTTAAACCATGCCCAATTGGCACTAAGAGGACTAAAGTGTGCCAAGAAAACATCCCCCACAACATTTTTCCAGTCTTCAGCTGTCCAATTTTGGTGTCCAAAATTGTAGCCTCTTTTTCCTATTTGTAGTGGAGATGAGTGGTACCCAGTGGGGTCTTCTGCTGTTGTAGCCCATCCGCCTCAAGGTTGTGCGTGTTGTGGCTTCACAAATGCTTTGCTGCATACCTCGGTTGTAACGAGTGGTTATTTCAGTCAAAGTTGCTCTTCTATCAGCTTGAATCAGTTAGCCCATTCTCCTCTGACCTCTAGCATCAGCAAGGCATTTTCACCCACAGGACTGCCGCATACTGGGTGTTTTTCCCTTTTCACACCATTCTTTGTAAACCCTAGAAATAGTTGTGTGTTAAAATCCCAGTAACTGAGCAGATTGTGAAATACTCAGACCGGCCCGTCTGGCACCAACAACCATGCCACACTCAAAATTGCTTAAATCACCTTTCTTTCCCATTCTGACATTCGGTTTGGAGTTCAGGAGATTGTCTTGACCAGGACCACACCCCTAAATGCATTGAAGCAACTGCCATGTGATTGGTTGATTAGATAATTGCATTCATGAGAAATTGAACAGGTGTTCCTAATAATCCTTTAGGTGAGTGTATCTATCTATCTATCTATCTATCTATCTATCTATCTATCTATCTATCTATCTATCTATCTATCTATCTATCTATCTATCTATCTATCTCATATATATATATATATATATATATATATATATATATATATATATATATATATATATATATATATATATATATATATTACTATTGGGTAACATTTTCTTATAAAGCCTTAAAAGAGATTCTAACTGTAATGCATAATGAGTACATTTAGAATGCTTTATAGTACATGGCATTTCACTGTAATATATTTTAATGTTTTCATGTAATAATTTAATGCATTAACTCTGGTATAATCATTATTAGATTGTTATTTTAAAATACTATAATTGTTGTTAAAATATATATGTAATAATATAATAAAAAGAGTGTATTTTAAAGCATGATGAATGTACTATATGTGACACTATAATATAACATTTTATAGAGTATATGTGACCCTGGAGCACAAAACCAGTCATAAGTCTCACAGGTATATTTGTGGCAATAGCTAACAATATATTGTGTGTGTCAATGCCAAAAATCATTAGGATGTTAAGTAAAGATCATGTTCCATGAGGATATTTTGAAAATTTCCTACCGTAAATATATCAAAAATTTATTATTAGTAGTGATATGCCTTGCTAAGGACTTCATTTGGACAACTTTAAAGGAGGTTTTCTCAATATTTTATTTATTTTTTTTTTTTTTTTTTTTTTTTTGCACCCTTGGATTCCAGATTTTCAAATAGTTGTATCCGGCCAAATATTGTCCTATCTAATCAATGGAAAGCTTATTTATTCAGCTTTCAAATTATGTATAAATCTCAATTTTTTAAAAAAATAAAGTACCCTTATGACTGGTTTTGTGGTCCAGGGTCACATTACACAACATTATATCTTCACTAATATGTCATTTGTAAAACAGCATATGTGCAGTGGTGAACTTAACACTGTGTGGCTACTAAGATGTAATAAAACCAACCTTATGAGGGAGGACATTAGTATGAATGCTTCTGTTTTGCTTTTTTTTTTTTTTAAATGTAATTTACTATTTAAATTATTTTATCAGCATAACAATTTGATTTGAAGAGCCTGATTAAAAAACGGACAAACTAATATTAATTTCAGAATTTTTTATTTTGCTTTCCTGACAGCAGCAGCTGACATGAGAATATTCCATATATACATAAACAAATTGTAAAATACAGATATTTTGTATGTATATACACACACACACACACACACAATTTGACAGAATAATAGAATAACATAAAATATGACAAAAAAGAATTTAATTAGTTGGCAAATTATGTCAAATTAAAATGTAAATATGTTCACAGATGGTTGTGAAATACTGCAGTGCTGGAACGCAGGTGATGCCGGTGCTCTTAAATCTGCTGTAGAATAGCATATATCAGGTGACAGCTATAAAGGGCTGCCCTTTAGGGTGCAGCGGGCGCGGGGAGCTTGACTCTTGTCTGAGTGATAGTGAGCCCTACATCATTCAGACCTCACCTTATCACTCGCGCACTCACTTTCGCACCCTTATAAATGTCAGCGATAAATCTGGGCTCAATCCTGCTCAGTGCATAACTCATACACACATGCAGACATACACAAATACACTGTGTGCTTGACGCACACTGCACATCTCATCACTGTATAGTTTGATGCAACTTGTCTTGTTTCTCCGCCTGTCTCCTTCCTTCTAACCTGTCGAGATGTCAGCAATGCTTTTTCACTGTGTCCTTATTTCAAATATCTGCCTTCACTGCTCCATTCCTCCCTGGTGAGACGTAAACTACCCTACAGCCCCCCTTATGGCAACCTCTGAGCTAAGCCCCTGTGAAAGCCAGCACAGGTCGGCCATTGTGAAATATAGCCGGGCGTAATGACCCTCTAAATTAACTCCTTGTAACCCTGCATTTCTCAAATGGCCATCATTAGCATATAATAGGGTGCAGGGAGACGAGAGAGGGCCAAGTCTGCCCCGCGGCAGGCCCGCGCAGACCCAGCGCTCTGCCTCAGCACCGCGGGCGCTGCTGTAACGGTACTGTAAAGTTCAGCCTTATAAACATGTCAGCTGGGCATGTAATTAACCGACTGGCCATTAGATAATGGATCTACTACCTGTGAGTCGTCTGTCATTCAAGAACTGCACACACACTCCTGTTCCTCCCACGGTCCTAAAACCATCCCAGTGCATTGTACCTCTTTAAACTGTTTTTTAGGATTATTGAAGCCTGTTGTGGGGGTGGGGGGTGGGGGGGATGTTGCAAGAAAGCTTGAAATAGCTTTTGACCCTTCACCGCCAGTTTTTTTTTTTTTTCAGCCACTGCCAGCATTTTTGATCATTTTCACAAACATTTCATGGGCCCCAGAATATTTTGTTGTATGAATATCTGAACATGCAATACACCAGAAGAAAGAACAGACCCTCTGCTTTTATTCTAGCTCCATGCATTCTCTTTTATCAACACCTGAATGTGGGTAAGTTTCATAAAATAAAGCAACATCTTGAACAAAAAGCTGAAAAAAAGTGTTGTGTCACAAATGACGGAAAATTCCGTCAATGACTGTGAAGCGCTGTGTCACAAATGACGGAAAATTCTGTCAATGACTGTGAAGCACTGTGTCACAAATGACGGAAAATTCTGTCAATGACGGGGAAGCGTTGTGTCACAAATTACGGAAAATTCCGTCAATGACGGGGAAGCGTTGTGTCACAAATTACGGAAAATTCCATCAATGACAGGGAAGCGCTATGTCACAAATTACGGGAAAATTACGTCAATAACGGGAAAGCGTTAGGTCACAAATGATGGAAAATTCCATTAATGTCGAGGGAAGAGTTACAATGGGACAATTAAAATTACAATATTCAAGTGAAAAATTATGTAGGGCAGGATTTATCCATCGAGATTGGATTGGGGCATGAAAAGTGCGTATTCTGTATTATTGGTTAATTACATTTTCTTGCACACATGCTTAAATAAAAATCATGGAGAAACAACGGGAAAGGAAAGGAAAGGAAAGGAAAGGAAAGGAAAGGAAAGGAAAGGAAAGGAAAGGAAAGGAAAGGAAAGGAAAGGAAAGGAAAGGAAAGGAAAGGAAAGGAAAGGAAAGGAAAGGAAAGGAAACAGCAGTCACACAATGAGCTTGTTGATTAAAAAAGACCCTCATTACAATTGCAGCCACAAAAAGTCCCCTTCTAATTGAGAGGCGCGTCAAAGGCACATTGGTTTGGTAAGACCCCCTCCTCCTCCAGGTCTCCACTTCAATCACATTTACACCTCCACTTCATTCTCTCCCTCTGTAGTTATCTTTTTTCTTCTCAACCTCAAATTAATGAAAAGCGGGCCAAAGAGGGAGCGCTTTCAGTCATTTTAACAGCCAGTTAATAAATGCGATTGCAAATGGAACTTGTCACCGCACGCTAGAGAGCAGCGCGCGGTCAATATCCCGGCTGGCAGGTGCTGAGGGTCACATATAAGTCAGACCAGTGATGGATATGTATCCAATAATTGATGTAGGCCGTCTGTTATTGTGGGTTTCACTCCTGCCTCTATTGCTTATTAAAAGCTGTTTGCTTTAAGTACCAGGCTGCCCTGTAACTGCCCATGCTGGCTGTTAGCTGAGCATCAGAAACCACAGGCAATGGAGAAGACAGCCAACTCTGGCTGTCAATACAAATATTAGAAATATTTTGGCAACACAAGTTAACTTCTGGTTTTTAACAGACAATGCACTTGTTGAATTAATAAATATACACGCATGTGAATTCTCAAAAAAAATGTCTAATTAGAAAAATAGACAAACTCAAACTATATATATATATATATATATACACACTATATATATATATAATATATATTATATATATACCTATATAAAGTACATGCACATGAACTTTAATGACATTCTTAACCTGTAGGGTTTAATATGGAGTTGTCCCACCCTTTGCAGCTATAACAGCATTAACTCTTCTGGGAAGGCTTTCCACAAGGTTTAGGAGTGTGTTTAAGGGAGTTTTTGACCATTCTCCTAGAAGTGCATTTGTGAGGTCAGGCACTGATGTTGGAAGAGAAGGCCTGGCTCGCAGTCTCCGCTCTATTTCATCCCAAAGGTGTTCTATCGGGTTGAGGTCAGGCCAGTCAAGTTCCTCCACACCAAACTCGCTCATCCATGTCTTTATGGACCGACACTTTATGCACTTGTGCACAGTCATGTTGGAACAGAAAGGGGCCATCCCCAAACTGTTCCCACAAAGTTGGGAGCATGAAATTGTCTAAAATGTCTTGGTATGCTGAAGCATTAAGAGTTCATTTCACTGGAACTAAGGGGCCAAGCCCAACTCCTGAAAAACAACCCCACACCATAATCCCCCCTCCACCAAACTTTACACTTGGCACAATGCAGTCAGGTAAGTACCGTTCTCCTAGCAACCACCAAACCCAGACTTGTCCATCGGATTGCCAGACAGAGAAGCGTGATTGGTCACTCCAGAGAAAACATCTTCACTGCTCTAGAGTCCAGTGACGGTGTGCTTCACACCACTGCATCTCTGTGATTTTATTTACTTATTGCACAGGTGGCAACCTATCACGGTACCACGCTTGAGTTCACTGAGCTCCTGAGAGCGACCCATTATTTCACAAATGTTTGTAGAAGCGTCTGCATGCCTAGTGCTTGGTTTTATACATCTGTGGCCATGGAAGTGATTGGAACACCTGAATTCAGTGATTTGGAGGGGTGTCTCAATACTTTTGGCAATTTAGTGTATGTCTCCAACATAGGCACCAAGGCTCAAAATATCAGAAACGCATACATTATAACCACTCTGAAG
Organism: Paracanthobrama guichenoti; assembly: GCA_018749465.1. Taxonomy (NCBI): domain Eukaryota; kingdom Metazoa; phylum Chordata; class Actinopteri; order Cypriniformes; family Gobionidae; genus Paracanthobrama; species Paracanthobrama guichenoti. Next base: position 2,350,529 of record CM031965.1, on the reverse strand, counting down.
GGTCAAATCACTCTAATCACACAGCAAAACTCTACTGTGTTGGTATGCTAGGTTCTTGAAGAGGCAAAGAAAGTGAGAGGATATAGATGGAAGGAAGCAGCAAGAGAGGGAGACACGTCAGGAATTACCGCAGGGCCTAACCCTGCACGACTGGAAGGGTGTTGTTATTGTAAAACTCAGAAAGAGCTGCTATAGCACATTTCTGACATGTAGTGCTGCCTTTCAGGGCCTGATCAAAGTGCCCCAGCGCTACTGCGTCTGATAACCAAATCAATTTTCCCAGTCTTTTGTTTTTCGCTGAATAATGCACATTTAGTTGTAACCTTCGGGCATAGAATGAAGACAAGGCAGACGAGAGGGGCAAGAAATTAAAGGGGTGAGTTAGGGAAGAAAATGCTATTCCGTTATATTCCAAGAAACAAAATGTATTCCATAAAAGAGGAAAGAAAAGGAGGGAAATATTCAATAAACTTAGCAGAAGGTTTAAAAGCGTGAAAGCTCTGGAGGACCATGAACAGCGGGTGGAGGCGGTTCGACGCGAGAGAACGGAATGATTAGAATATGAAATGTCTTGGAAGGGGGGAGTGGGTGGGAACGGAGCCAGAGAAATGGAGAGGTGAGATTAAAAGATTACCTGTCTTCTTCTCTCGCCCTTCAGGACCCAAGCGTCTGTCTGCCACCGCTGCCAGACCAGACAAGTCAATGAAAGAGAGACAGCTTCAAAACAAGATAATCATTACAATCAATCCTCACCGTATTACCTCTGTTGCTGATCACATTTTAAATCGCATGGCTTTGTAATTGTGTATGTTTCTGGGCTCGAGAGGTCTTCATATGCAACTTATCAACGTACCTGAGTATATTATACTCCCGTCGATAAAAACTGAAGACCAAACTAAATATTTAAACGGAGTGCAGTAATACAGCCAGAGTTTATATATATAAATGTAAAATATATATAAAGGGAAACATTTTATTTGTATTTTCTACAATTTGTATTTTTGAAGCAAAGTGATAACCCCACCTCTGTTTGACAATCTGCATATTATGTCTAACTCATGAGCAATATTAAAGCCGATTGAATTGGCTTTACCATGACAATACTCGGCGAGCTGATGTTCTTGTGTAGGTGTGTGTGATCAAACAGTTTTTCTATGTTGTTGAGTGCAGTGAAAGAGTGAGTCATGCCACTCTTGATCTGTGCGCTGCTGTCTGTTCTGTTGGGTGGAATACCCTTGACCTGTCGCATCCGCAGACATTGATATTCAGTAACAAGCCCCACAAAACAAAACGATCCATATCACAAGGTGACAGGAGACAGATCTCTCTCTCTCGCCCCGTGTGTTTCTCTCTCTCACTCCTTCTCTCTTAAGCATAAATGGGCTTTTAAGGTAAGTGCACATATGGCTACGGCCTGCCGTGGCCCTTAACCTTAACAGTGACATGGGAGAGATTTTTCAAACGTCCACAAAGTTGGCTATAGATTAGTCCCTGCACACTAACTTTGGCAGGGACAGAAAGAAGGAGGGATGAAGGGACAGTCCAGGAAGGAATGAAAAAGGACAGCCAAAAGGTAGAAGACAGCAGACAGGACCTGAGTTCGATCTACTCTTGGCATTGACAAGTGAACTTGCTCTTTCTTGTCTTCTCTCTCTATATATATTTCCTGCAGCACTGTACCCCTACAGTGTCCCTCATAATTTAAAGTATTTCAGCTACAGTCAAGCTTTGTTTATTGCTGCCATGTAGACATCTATGCAGGGACTCATGAATCTTTATTGAACTGTTGTTTGAACCAGTTCATAAGCATCCAAACAAACCAATTTGCTAAATTTAAATGGGGGGAATAGTCTGTTTAATTATTGCCTCAGCAAATTCAAATGGCTTTTTACTGTAAAGGCTAGTATGCTTTGCAGCTGAGCTCCTTTCAAGTTTTACTTAGGGTGACCCAGACAACCGGTTGTGATCAGGTTGTCTGCAGGTTGATGGGAAGGTTGAGGGGTAGTGCGTCAACTTTGATGTGCAGAATTAATGAGCGGTGTGGCTGGTCCAGCTCTAACAGATTGGAATTAACTGTCGCTAATGTAGAGGCAATGGCCAGTAACCTTCTGGAGAGATTAACTTGAATGAATACTCAACTAAAATGAGGATGACAAAGCAGTGATGTTCATCCGGACACGTCGTTCCTGATCCCATCGAGGGAATAAATCAAACTGCAAAAGAGGGAAAGTGAGAGATGGAGTACCAAAGCCATGTGGCAGTATCTCTGGAAATGAAAGGAGAGAAGAGGACCTCTTCTACTCCATCTCTCTATATTCCATTTGTCATCTCAACCTGAAGAAAAGCGCTGGTGGAAACTGATTCAGAGAATTTCATTCAATGTCACCATCTTAAGACATGGACACTTCCTCTAAAGCAGGGGTGACTGTCCAATCCTGCTCCTGGAGGGCCACTGTCCCGCAGAGTTCAGCTCATAATGAAACACAGCTAATTGAGTCTGAAATCACCCCTATACCCCTATATGTCTCCCTGTGGTGAAAATCAAGGTTGTAATGTTGTTTATATGTCTATGTGGTGTTTTGAATATGCTTTAAGACTAACCATGTGCAAATTCAACATCATTGCTGAGTATTTTCTCCTTAAAACTGCAGTGAGCCAAAGACAGTCTCATAAAACACGTTTTGAAATCGCTGGTGTTTCTGACGTTATAAACTACCTTGTAACCAATCGCGTCAACGTGTGATCGCCAACGAGTGGATCTCTGAGCTGGTGCGAGTGAGTGGAGGCGGGGCTAATTTGCATATTCACCGAACCGTGTACACTGAATGAGTTTTTTTTTTTTAAATATGTAATTTATCAAAAGATCAATGATAAGTTTTAAGGGATAAAATTATTGACTACATGGGGACTTTTAAATAGGGCACTATAGGAGGCAGCCATTTGTAGTGGTGTCCAAAACCATGTGGAGTGCACTCATTCAATCCCACAATGCACAGCAATAATGAGTGTACAAGTGATGTACTCTCAGCGGCTGACCTGAAGATGGCCCCCACAGCTGAATAATCCATCCATCCATTTTCCAAACCGCTGGTCCAATGTGGGTACAGTGTAATATCATACAGGTATAACTTCCTTTTTAATTGATCATTAACTTGTTTATACATGCTAGTTTCCATGACAGAGTTCAAGATGAATCTTTTCATTACTACTGGAGCTGCCAGTGTCCGAATTCACTCACTCGTTTTCATTCACTCCATCAAGTTGACTATACTAGTGGAGTGATGTAGGGAATAGTGAATGAAGGAAGACACAGCTAAGGTCTTCAAGATCACTAGAAACTTCCAGGCAAGTGTGTTGGGGCTAAACTCTGCAGGAAAGTGACAATCCATGAGCAAGATTGGACACCCCTGCCCTAAAGCAAGGTAAACAAACGCTGATAGCTAATGAAATTGCCCCCATCATTATTCTTCCCAAAACCTGTAAGAGGACCTTGTAAGGGTAATGGTCAGCTGAATTACTGTTTTAATTGGTTGTTTGGAAAGGCTCACGATCATTATTGTAATTTATTTTTGGTACTTTTTAACCATATATATTATTATTATTATTATTATTATTATTATTATTATTATTATTAATACATAACAGAATGTAAAAAAAAATACATTTGTTCAACTATTTTAGCATTGTTGTCTTTAACACCACATAACCAGACTAGATATACAGTACTGATCCTTCATCCATCTTCACTCTTTCAGTTCATAGTAAAATAATGAGGTCTTGTAATAAAGAGAATACTATTAGCACACTTTGAACCTGCTCTCTCCTCTAGTATTGAAAATTCACTTCTATTGATCACACAATAGCTATATAGGGACTGAATACTTGACCCCTAATCCCTTTATGGACTGACCTCGATTGAACCATGTCTCTTAAATGTGTATGTTTGAGTGTGTGTGGCTTGTGTGTGTGCATGTGTTGTGTGGTAGTCATCTGTTTTTCCACATGAGACCACATACAGTCACACACATTGTGCTGTAGGGTTATTTTTTATTTTATTTTATTACTGTTTTGGTTCCTATTCTGATCAACTAAAGCAATTGCAGAAATGTCAATAGCATTATGTTTTGAAACTTGAACTTGAAGATTTTTTTATTATTATTTCCTATTTGGTCTACAATTGGATAGTTTGTCCACATCATCTGATATTAGTGCAGAAACATTTGTTTAATATGACATAGAAATATATGATTTGTACTCTCTGATACCACATGGCAAAAAAAAAGTATTAGTATTTTTGTCATGTTTCTAGTCTAAATATCTAAAGATTCTTACATCAAGATGCATTTACTAGATAAATAAAATGACATAAGATATTTTTTCTTGTTTTCTGGAAAATAAAATAAAAAAATCAAGAGTATCTGCCAATGGGGTAAGAAATGTTTGGGACAGAAACAAGATTATTTTTCTTACCCATTGGCAGATAAACTCACTTCATTATTTTTTTATATTTTCCAGAAAACAAGAAAAAAATATCATTAACACTTTATTTTACAGTGTCATTGTTACACGTTACATGTACTTACCGTAGTAATAACAGTAAATTAACCCTCAACCAAACCCTAATCCTAGCCTAACCCTATAGTAAGTACATGTAGATAATTATTATCATACCATAATTAAATATATAATTATCCTGTAATACTGACACCTTTAAATAAAGTGTAACCAAAATATCTTATGTAATTTTACTTGTATAGTAAAAGCATCTTGATTTAAGAATGTTTCGATATTTGGACTGGAAACAAGACAAAAATACATAGAAAGTAAGAAAAGCATTTTTGCAGTGCAGTCTCTAAGAACCTCACATTATTATTCAAGAGAAGGTGTGGCCTAAAATGTAATTCACACATTCACACCTGTCAACAATGAACCAATTCGGTGTCCTTCACGAGAAACCTGGCGTAAAGCTTATTGAGGTGCAATATGCACATGCACAAACGCAACTGGAAAGCTTTGTCAGGGGAAAAAGATTCGCAGAAACTTAATTTTGGTCTGTTGCTCATAAAAAGGACTCTTTAAAAAGTATACTTTTAAAGCATCATTTAAAAAAAAAAAAAAAAAAAAGTATGTATGTTAATATATACTTCAAAAAATAAAAACTGAATGTAATCTTTTCGGGCACCTAATTGCAATTAAATGAAAATGTAATATAGTTTAATTTATATGAAATGCAACTAGATGAACTTTAGTGTGATTTTTTGTCCCACTTCAGTACATCTTCATACGTGTACACTGATCAGGCCTAACATTATGACCACTGACAGGTGAAGTGAATAACACTGATGATCTCTTCATCACGGCTCCTGTTAGTGGGTGGGATATATTAGGCAGCAAGTGAACATTTTGTCCTCAAAGTTGATGTGTTAGAAGCAGGAAAAATGGGCAAGCGTAAGGATTTGAGTGAGTTTGACAAGGGCCAAATTGTGATGGCTAGACGACTGGGTCAGAGCATCTCCAAAACTGCAGCTCTTGTGGGGTGTTCCCGGTCTGCAGTGGTCAGGATCTATCAAAAGTGCTCCAAGGAAGGAACAGTGGTGAACCACCAACAGGGTCATGGGCGGCCAAGGCTCATTGATGCACGTGGGGAGCGAAGGCTGGCCCGTGTGGTCCAATCAAACAGACGAGCTACTGTAGCTCAGACTGCTCAAGAAGTTAATGCTGGTTCTGATAGAAAGGTGTCAGAATACACAGAGCATCTCAGTTTGTTGTGTATGGGGCGGCATAGCCGCAGACCAGTCAGGGTGCCCATGCTGACCCCTGTCCACCGACGAAAGCACCCACCCTTTCGATCGGGGTTTGGTTGGGGTTAGTTTTCACCCGACTGAATATGTTCAGTCAGAGTTTGTTTGATGAAGGCATAAACAACTGGTCTTATTAGAGCATACGACACTTGCATCGGGAAAAAATTATAAGAGCGAATGTTTTGTCAACGTTTTTTGATCATTGCTGTTGTAGCATATAGGGAAGCCAGAATGTGTAACCATCAACAGAAACATACATTAGCCGAACTCTGTCTTTTTGTTTTACGCATTGTTATTTTCAACAAACCATATTATAAATGCGTTGTCAGATTTAACAAGCAAGTGTGTGCCGAAGCGTGGGTGGAGTACAGTACAGTTTGATTTAGTTTTTTTTTTCAGAGAACCGTTACACCCCTAATATTCACCCTCAATGCGCAGTATACTTTACCATCACAAAATTGTGGACTCGGAAGAAGAACGTGAGGACTAAGGGTTCCATTTGGGACAGGGCCCTTCTTTTTCACAAGGGATGTAATGTAGGACACCAGTATATGAACTATTTTTATGATGCTTTGGTGTTTTTTGTGGAGCTTTACAGACCCTGGTCATTGTACACATTCAGATGGACGTCTTTAACTGTTGTGTTGCATCTTACCCTTCGGTTGGGGTCATCTAAAACCTAAAACCACCCTTATTAAACTGGACCTAGGCTAGATTAGTGGCCCACGGCTCAAAACAGAGGGAAAGACATGTCAGATCAGTCTGAGAGACTGTTCCATCCATCCACAGCACACTGTCCGAGGTGGTCTTAGATAAATTCTTCAATAATTTCCCCCCTATTTTCTTCCTACTCAGTATCATTTTAATTGCATTTCAATGCTTCACAGATATTGATTAATACATGTATTAAAGGGGAGGCTGCTGCGGTGTACACATGCTTGTTCATGTATATTCATATCTTCTAAGCATCACTTGTATGTCTCAAGGGAGCGCCTCAATTCAAGAGCCTCCGCAATGACGTTATGCCTGTAATTGAGTGCTATGATAATTTTTTTTGCCATTTTTTTCTTTTCCCTTGATCCCCCTACTTCCACAAAGTAATATAGAAATATGACATAGAAAAAAATGTGAAAACATGCATTACATCTCAGTTTCTGTATGCAACGTTCATGGAGGGGGCAGGCACTTTTGACAAAGTAATTACGCAGAGTCTCCTGCAAATCAATGACAAATTAATGCATTATAAAGCTTTATCTGCTTTCATTTCAAAATGAGAGGTGATAAAAGGCGCAAAAGAAAACGGTCTTTGTCGCTATCTGGACTGAGCAGCGATTATAATTATGTTAACACCGGGAGAACCTCCGTCCTGCCTTCCTGTAAGTCACTCACTCATTCATTCATAATTAATTAATAGCTCATAAAACCCAGGAGATGGAACAATGGTTGTCCCACATTTGTTCCTTTCTTTCTCTCTTTTCCCCCAACTCGGATCTTTTCTTCCCTCTCTTTGAAAAGAAAACAGAAATATTGGTGACTAACGTTATGAGAGAGGCCTCATTTCCATAGCCGCACGGTGAATTTCTGGCACCTTTTTAGTGCGCTTTGCCCGCAGGCTTCAATAATAATGACTGTTTTTTAGTGGATGGGGGCTGGGCGAAGCATGCGGGCTTTATATACCTAGAGGGAAAGATTTGGGGCATAATATATATGTGCGTGTGAGAGAGCGAATGCAGTGGGAATGCAAGAAATGGGGTGAAAAAAACTACTATCTGAGAAACCAGGTTCATCAAAACAACTATATACCCACATTCAGCCACATTATTCAATCTAACTGACACTTAATGATAAAATAATCGTGCAGTTCAGGTGCATCAAAGCTGCTCCATCGTGTCTGCGGCCTTGTCTGGGATCCCAGCGCACTAACGTTTACCCCAGGCGGTCTTTTCTGATCGTCACAAGACTCTTGTTCACATTTCAACACACTGATATCAAATGGTCTCATGGCAGGGCGTCCCAATCAAGCCAGATAAATAATTACAAGTTGACAGAATGCCACAGCACAGTAGGGGGGGCCGAACACACAGGACGCGTTCTTGCGCACAAAAAACAGCTAGACGGAACTGAACAGAAGCCACATTTATATGTGCATTAAACACATGTTCCAGTTCAATACAAGCTAAAGGAATAGTTAATCCAAAAATGATTTAGTCACCCTCAAGCTATCCTAGCTGTATATGACATTCTTCTTTCAGACGAATACAATCTGAGTTATATTAAAAATGTCCTGGCTAATCCAAGCTTTATAATGGCAGTGAATGGCAGCCCAAATTTTGAAGCCCATAAAAGTGCATCCATCCATTATAAAAGTAATCCATATGGCTCTGGGGGATTAATAAAGGCCTCCTGAAGCAAATTGATGGGTTTGTGTAAGAAAAATATCCATATTTAACACAAAGTAAAATATCTAGCTTCTGCCAGATCGCCTTCAGTATTCAACTTTTGGGTTGCCATTATAAAGCTTGGAAGAACCAGGATATTTATTAATATAACTCTGATTGTATTCGTCTGAAAGAAGAATGTCATATACACCTTGGATGGCTTGAGGGAGAGCAAATCATGGGGTAATTTTCATTTTTGGGTGAACTATCCCTTTAAGCCTCGTTGACAGGATTTGTGGCACAGAAAATCATTTTGACTTCGAAAAATTGTGGTTACAGTAAAGCACTTACAATTGAAGTGCATGGAGCCAGATAGCAAAATTATTAGTTAGGATAGCCAATCCTTCAACTTCAGTATCATAAACAGTCAGTAAACCTGATAGCTTTTGCACAATATGCATCTTCTATCTATGATAGGACCTTTCTGTGAAATATATTGTGAAACAAACTCCACCCAATTATTATTATTAATTTTTTTTTCTTTTTTTCCTGACTTACTGAGTGATACAACAGATTCTTCATATTAAGATTTGTAGCCTACACTCTCGGACCCACTTTATATTAGGTGGCCTTAACTACTTGTACTTACATTTTAATTAATCATTTCATACAGTGCACTCATTGTGTTTATACATGTTTTTACATCATACTTACATTTCAAAAATACCTGCATGTAATTACATCTGTAGTTAATTTCTGTGGTTACATTTATAATTACACTGTTGACACTTCCCTTACACCTAACCCTACCCTTAAACTTACCCATACCACCACACCTGTCCCTAACTTTACCCTTAAACTTACCCACACCACCACACCTGTCCATAACTTTACCCTTAAACTTACCCACACCACCAAACCTGTCCCTAACTTTACCCTTAAACTTACCCATACCATCACACCTGTCCCTAACCCTACCCTTAAACTTACCCACACCACCACACCTGTCCCTAACCCTACCCTTAAACTTACCCACACCACCGCACCTGTCCCTAACCCAACCCTTAAACTTACCCATACCACCGCACCTGTCCCTAACTTTACCCTTAAACTTACCCACACCACCACACCTGTCCCTAACCCAACCCTTAAACTTACCCATACCACCACACCTGTCCCTAACTTTACCCTTAAACTTACTCATACCACCACACCTGTCCCTAACTTTACTCCTTAAACTTACCCATACCACCACACCTGTCCCTAACCCTACCCTTTAAACTTACCCACACCACCACACCTGTCCCTAACTTTACCCTTAAACTTACCCACACCACCACACCTGTCCCTAACCCAACCCTTAAACTTACCCACACCACCACACCTGTCCCTAACCTTACCCTTAAACTTACTCATACCACTACACCTGTCCCTAACCCTACCCTTAAACTTACCCACTCCACCACACCTGTCCCTAACCCTACCCCTTAAACTTACCCATACCACCACACCTGTCCCTAACTTTGCCCTTAAACTTACCCACACCACCACACCTGTCCCTAACCCAACCCTTAAACTTACACCCATACCACCACACCTGTCCCTAACTTTACCCTTAAACTTACCCATACCACCACACCTGTCCCTAACTTTACCCTTAAACTTACCCACACCACCACACCTGTCCCTAACCCTACTCTTAAACTTACCCATACCACGACACCTGTCCCTAACTTTACCCTTAAACTTACCCATACCACCACACCTGTCCCTAACCCTACCCTTAAAATTACCCACTCCACCACACCTGTCCCTAACCCTACCCCTTAAACTTACCCATACCACCACACCTGTCCCTAACTTTACCCTTAAACTTACCCACACCACCACACCTGTCCCTAACCCAACCCTTAAACTTACCCATACCACCACACCTGTCCCTAACTTAACCCTTAAACTTACCCATACCACCACACCTGTCCCTAACTTTACCCTTAAACTTACCCATACCACCACACCTGTCCCTAACTTTACCCTTAAACTTACCACCACACCACCACACCTGTCCCTAACCCCTACCTTAAACTTACCCATACCCACGACACCTGTCCCTAACTTTACCCTTAAACTTACCCATACCACCACACCTGTCCCTAACCCTACCCTTTTAAACTTACCCACACCACCACACCTGTCCCTAACTTTACCCTTTAAACTTACCCCACACCACCTGCACCTGTCCCTAACCCAACCCTTAAACTTACCCATACCACCGCACCTGTCCCTAACCTTTACCCTTAAACTTACCCACACCACCACACCTGTCCCTAACCCAACCCTATTAAACTTACCCACCCATACCACCACACCTGTCCCTAACTTTACCCTTAAAACTTACTCATACCACCACACACCTGTCCCTAACTTTACCCTTAAACTTACCCATACCACCACACCTGTCCCTAACCCTACCCTTAAACTTACCCACACCACCACACCTGTCCCTAACTTTGCCTTTAAATAAACTTACCCACACCACCACACCTGTCCCTAACCCAACCCTTAAACTTACCACACCACCACCACACCTGTCCCTAACCTTACCCTTAAACTTACTCATACCACCACACCTGTCCCTAACCCTACCCTTAAACTTACCCACTCCACCACACCTGTCCCTAACCCTACCCTTAAACTTACCCATACCACCACACCTGTCCCTAACTTTACCTCTTAAACTTACCCACACCACCACACCTGTCCCTAACCCAACCCTTAAACTTACCCATACCACCACACCTGTCCCTAACTTTACCCTTTAAACTTACCCATACCACCACACCTGTCCCTAACTTTACCCTTAAACTTACCCACACCACCACACCTGTCCCTAACCCTACTCTTAAACTTACCCATACCACAACACCTGTCCCTAACTTTACCCTTAAACTTACCCATACCACCACACCTGTCCCTAACCCTACCCTTAAACTTACCCATTCCACCACACCTGTCCCTAACCCTACCCTTAAACTTACCCATACCACCACACCTGTCCCTAACTTTACCCTTAAACTTACCCACACCACCACACCTGTCCCTAACCCAACCCTTAAACTTACCCATACCACCACACCTGTCCCTAACTTAACCCTTAAACTTACCCATACCACCACACCTGTCCCTAACTTTACCCTTAAACTTACCCATACCACCACACCTGTCCCTAACTTTACCCTTAAAACTTACCCATACCACCACACCTGTCCCTAACTCTTACCCTTAAACTTACCCACACCACCACACCTGTCCCTAACCCAACCCTTAAACTTACCCATACCACCACACCTGTCCCTAACTTAACCCTTAAACTTACCCATACCACCACACCTGTCCCTAATCTTTACCCTTAAACTTACCCATACCACCACACACCTGTCCCTAACTTTACCCTTAAACTTACCCATACCACCACACCTGTCCCTAACTTTACCACACCCTTAAACTTACACACACCACCACACCTGTCCCTAACCCTACTCTTAAACTTACCCATACCACGACACCTGTCCCTAACTTTACCCTTAAACTTACCCATACCACCACACCTGTCCCTAACCCTACCCTTAAACTTACCCACACCACCACACCTGTCCCTAACTTTACCCTTAAACTTACCCACACCACCACACCTGTCCCTAACCCTACTTCTTAAACTTACCCATACCACACCACACCTGTCCCTAACTTAACCCTTAAACTTACCCATACCACCACACCTGTCCCTAACTTTACCCTTAAACTTACCCACACCACAACACCTGTCCCTAACCCTACTCTTAAACTTACCCATACCACCACACCTGTCCCTAACCCTACCCTTAAACTTACCCACACCACCACACCTGTCCCTAACTTTGCCTTAAACTTACCCACACCACCGCACCTGTCCCTAACCCAACCCTTAAACTTACCCATACCACCGCACCTGTCCCTAACTTTACCCTTAAACTTACCCACACCACCACACCTGTCCCTAACCCAACCCTTAAACTTACCCACACCACCACACCTGTCCCTAACTTTACCCTTAAACTTACTCATACCACCACACCTGTCCCTAACTTTACCCTTAAACTTACCCATACCACCACACCTGTCCCTAACCCTACCCTTAAACTTACCCATACCACCACACCTGTCCCTAACTTTACCCTTAAACTTACCCACACCACCACACCTGTCCCTAACCCAACCCTTAAATTTACCCACACCACCACACCTGTCCCTAACCTTACCCTTAAACTTACTCATACCACTACACCTGTCCCTAACCCTACCCTTAAACTTACCCATACCACCACACCTGTCCCTAACCCTACCCTTAAACTTACCCATTCCACCACACCTGTCCCTAACCCTACCCTTAAACTTACCCATACCACCACACCTGTCCCTAACTTTACCCTTAAACTTACCCACACCACCGCACCTGTCCCTAACCCAACCCTTAAACTTACCCATACCACCGCACCTGTCCCTAACTTTACCCTTAAACTTACCCACACCACCACACCTGTCCCTAACCCAACCCTTAAACTTACCCATACCACCACACCTGTCCCTAACTTTACCCTTAAACTTACTCATACCACCACACCTGTCCCTAACTTTACCCTTAAACTTACCCATACCACCACACCTGTCCCTAACCCTACCCTTAAACTTACCCATACCACCACACCTGTCCCTAACTTTACCCTTAAACTTACCCACACCACCACACCTGTCCCTAACCCAACCCTTAAACTTACCCACACCACCACACCTGTCCCTAACCTTACCCTTAAACTTACTCATACCACTACACCTGTCCCTAACCCTACCCTTAAACTTACCCACTCCACCACACCTGTCCCTAACCCTACCCTTAAACTTACCCATACCACCACACCTGTCCCTAACTTTACCCTTAAACTTACCCACACCACCACACCTGTCCCTAACCCAACCCTTAAACTTACCCACACCACCACACCTGTCCCTAACTTTACCCTTAAACTTACCCATACCACCACACCTGTCCCTAACTTTACCCTTAAACTTACCCACACCACCACACCTGTCCCTAACCCTACTCTTAAACTTACCCATACCACGACACCTGTCCCTAACTTTACCCTTAAACTTACCCATACCACCACACCTGTCCCTAACCCTACCCTTAAACTTACCCATTCCACCACACCTGTCCCTAACCCTACCCTTAAACTTACCCACACCACCACACCTGTCCCTAACTTTACCCTTAAACTTACCCACACCACCACACCTGTCCCTAACCCAACCCTTAAACTTACCCATACCACCACACCTGTCCCTAACTTAACCCTTAAACTTACCCATACCACCACACCTGTCCCTAACTTTACCCTTAAACTTACCCATACCACCACACCTGTCCCTAACTTTACCCTTTAAACTTACCCATACCACCACACCTGTCCCTAACTTTACCCTTAAACTTACCCATACCACCACACCTGTCCCTAACTCTTACCCTTAAACTTACCCACACCACCACACCTGTCCCTAACCCAACCCTTAAACTTACCCATACCACCACACCTGTCCCTAACCTAACCCTTAAACACCCATACCACCACACCTGTCCCTAACTTTCACCCTTAAACTTACCCACACCACAACACCTGTCCCTAACCCTACTCTTAAACTTACCCATACCACCACACCTGTCCCTAACTTTACCCTTAAACTTACCCACACCACCACACCTGTCCCTAACTTTACCCTTAAACTTACCCATACCACCACACCTGTCCCTAACTTTACCCTCTTTAAACTTACCCACACCACAACACCTGTCCCTAACCCTACTCTTAAACTTACCCATACCACCACACCTGTCCCTAACTTTACCCTTAAACTTACCCACACCACCACACCTGTCCCTAACTTTACCCTTAAACTTACCCATACCACCACACCTGTCCCTAACCCTACTCTTAAACTTACCCATACCACCACACCTGTCCCTAATCCTTTACCTTTAAACTTACCCATACCACCACACCTGTCCCTAACTTTACCCTTAAACTTACCCATACCACCACACCTGTCCCTAACTTTACCCTTAAACTTACCCATACCACCACACCTGTCCCTAACGCACCCTTAAACTTACCCACACCACCACACCTGTCCCTAACCCTACTCTTAAACTTACCCATATCACGACACCTGTCCCTAACTTTACCCTTAAACTTACCCATACCACCACACCTGTCCCTAACCCTACCCTTAAACTTACCCACACCACCACACCTGTCCCTAACTTTACCCTTAAACTTACCCACACCACCACACCTGTCCCTAACCCAACCCTTAAACTTACCCATACCACCACACCTGTCCCTAACTTAACCCTTAAACTTACCCATACCACCACACCTGTCCCTAACTTTACCCTTAAACTTACCCATACCACCACACCTGTCCCTAACTTTAACCTTAAACTTACCCACACCACCACACCTGTCCCTAACCCTACTCTTAAACTTACCCATACCACCACACCTGTCCCTAACCCTACCCTTAAACTTACCCACACACCACCACACCTGTCCCTAACTTTACCCTTAAACTTACCCACACCACCGCACCTGTCCCTAACCCAACCCCTTAAACTTACCCATACCACCGCACCTGTCCCTAACTTTACCCTTAAACTTACCCACACCACCACACCTGTCCCTAACCCAACCCTTAAACTTACCCATACCACCACACCTGTCCCTAACTTTACCCTTAAACTTACTCCATACCACCACACCTGTCCCTAACTTTACCCTTAAACTTACCCATACCACCACACCTGTCCCTAACCCTACCCTTAAACTTACCCATACCACCACACCTGTCCCTAACTTTACCTTTAAACTTACCCACACCACCACACCTGTCCCTAACCCAACCCTTAAATTCTACCCACACCACCACACCTGTCCCTAACCTTACCCTTAAACTTACTCATACCACCACACCTGTCCCTAACCCTACCCTTAAACTTACCCATTCCACCACACCTGTCCCTAACCCTACCTGTCTTAAACTTACCCATACCACCACACCTGTCCCTAACTTTACCCTTAAAAACTTACCCACACCACCGCACCTGTCCCTAACCCAACCCTTAAACTTACCCATACCACCGCACCTGTCCCTAACTTTACCCTTAAACTTACCCACACCACCACACCTGTCCCTAACCCAACCCTTAAACTTACCCATACCACCACACCTGTCCCTAACTTTACCCTTAAACTTACTCATACCACCACACCTGTCCCTAACTTTACCCTTAAACTTACCCATACCACCACACCTGTCCCTAACCCTACCCTTAAACTTACCCACACCACCACACCTGTCCCTAACTTTACCCTTAAACTTACCCACACCACCACACCTGTCCCTAACCCAACCCTTAAACTTACCCACACCACCACACCTGTCCCTAACCTTACCCTTAAACTTACTCATACCACCACACCTGTCCCTAACCCTACCCTTAAACTTACCCACTCTACCACACCTGTCCCTAACCCTACCCTTAAACTTACCCATACCACCACACCTGTCCCTAACTTTACCCTTAAACTTACCCACACCACCACACCTGTCCCTAACCCAACCCCTTAAACTTACCCATACCACCACACCTGTCCCTAACTTAACCCTTAAACTTACCCATACCACCACACCTGTCCCTAACGCACCTTTACCCTTAAACTTACCCATACCACCACACCTGTCCCTAACTTTACCCTTAAACTTACCCACACCACCACACCTGTCCCTAACCCAACCCTTAAACTTACCCATACCACCACACCTGTCCCTAACTTAACCCTTAAACTTACCCATACCACCACACCTGTCCCTAACTTTACCCTTAAACTTACCCATACCACCACACCTGTCCCTAACTTTACCCTTAAACTTACCCATACCACCACACCTGTCCCTAACTTTACCCTTAAACTTACACACACCACCACACCTGTCCCTAACCCTACTCTTAAACTTACCCATACCACCACACCTGTCCCTAACTTTACCCTTAAACTTACCCATACCACCACACCTGTCCCTAACCCTACCCTTAAACTTACCCACACCACCACACCTGTCCCTAACTTTACCCTTAAACTTACCCACACCACCACACCTGTCCCTAACCCTACTCTTAAACTTACCCATACCACCACACCTGTCCCTAACTTAACCCTTAAACTTACCCATACCACCACACCTGTCCCTAACTTTACCCTTAAACTTACCCACACCACAACACCTGTCCCTAACCCTACTCTTAAACTTACCCATACCACCACACCTGTCCCTAACCCTACCCTTAAACTTACCCACACCACCACACCTGTCCCTAACTTTACCCTTAAACTTACCCACACCACCGCACCTGTCCCTAACCCAACCCTTAAACTTACCCATACCACCGCACCTGTCCCTAACTTTACCCTTAAACTTACCCACACCACCACACCTGTCCCTAACCCAACCCTTAAACTTACCCATACCACCACACCTGTCCCTAACTTTACCCTTAAACTTACTTCCATACCACCACACACCTGTCCCTAACTTTACCCTTAAACTTACCCATACCACCACACCTGTCCCTAACCCTACCCTTTAAACTTACCCATACCACCACACCTGTCCCTAACCCCACCCTTAAACTTACCCACACCACCACACCTGTCCCTAACCCAACCCTTAAAATTTACCCACACCACCACACCTGTCCCTAACCTTACCCTTAAACTTACTCATACCACTACACCTGTCCCTAACCCTACCCTTAAACTTACCCATACCACCACACCTGTCCCTAACCCTACCCTTAAACTTACCCATTCCACCACACCTGTCCCTAACCCTACCCTTAAACTTACCCATACCACCACACCTGTCCCTAACCTTACCCTTAAACTTACCCACACCACCGCACCTGTCCCTAACCCAACCCTTAAACTTACCCACACCACCGCACCTGTCCCTAACTTTACCCCTTAAACTTACCCACACCACCACACCTGTCCCTAACCCTACCCTTAAACTTACCCATACCACCACACCTGTCCCTAACTTTACCCTTAAACTTACCCATACCACCACACCTGTCCCTAACCCTACCCTTAAACTTACCCACACCACCACACCTGTCCCTAACCCTACCCTTAAACTTACCCATACCACCACACCTGTCCCTAACTTTACCCTTAAACTTACCCACACCACCACACCTGTCCCTAACTTTTACCCTTAAACTTACCCATACCACCACACCTGTCCCTAACTTTACCCTTAAACTTACCCACACCACCACACCTGTCCCTAACCCTACCCTTAAACTTACCCACACCACCACACCTGTCCCTAACTTTTACCCTTAAACTTACCCATACCACCACACCTGTCCCTAACCCTACTCTTAAACTTACCCATACCACCACACCTGTCCCTAACCCTACTCTTAAACTTACCCATACCACCACACCTGTCCCTAACTTAACCCTTAAACTTACCCATACCACCACACCTGTCCCTAACTTTACCCCTTAAACTTACCCATACCACCACACCTGTCCCTAACTTTACCCTTAAACTTACCCACACCACCACACCTGTCCCTAACCCTACCTTAAACTTACCCATACCACCACACCTGTCCCTAACCCTAACCCTTAAACTTACCCATACCACCACACCTGTCCCTAACTTTACCCTTAAACTTACCCACACCACAACACCTGTCCCTAACCCTACTCTTAAACTTACCCATACCACCACACCTGTCCCTAACTTTACCCTTAAACTTACCCACACCACCACACCTGTCCCTAACTTTACCCTTAAACTTACCCATACCACCACACCTGTCCCTAACCCTACTCTTAAACTTACCCATACCACCACACCTGTCTCTAACTTTACCTGTATCCCATCTCAATATCAGCAAAAGTGTGTTGCAATACAATATGATCACAATAAGTACATTGTACTCATTTATTTTTTTATGTAAGTACATAGTAGTTAAGGTCACCTAATATAAAGTGGGACCCACTCTCTTTTCTTGAAAATGATATGAAACCAAGAGATCTTTCCTTTTCTTTTATAGTGAACGTTCGATATTCACAAATCAATGTTCAATGCATTACTATAAACTCAGTGTTTTTAAACTGAGAGACACGTCAAAATAGTTTTCTGTGGTAATCGACATTATGCCACAAATGCTTGTGGCATAATCTTTCAGTCTCTCAAAACTCACAGTGAGGAATGAAAATGCAACTAAACAGAAGAATTTACAGTAAACTATACTGTGTAAACTAAAAAAAAAAACATATTATGGCCTACTGGCATACCCAAAATCAGTGGAAGTGCATACAAATCACATTAAGGTTGTTTTCACAGGCTGACGCATACAGTATTTGTCCAGAAATGAGCTTATGTTTCTGTAGGGTTTGGATGCTGAGTGCACTGGAACACACACACCTGCAGGGCAGCATTCAGCATCACACACACACACACACACACTGACCCTGCTGGACTGTGCACTCCAGGAGTCACAGCATGGGAGATCCCTGCTAATTTACCATTGACAACAGACTAATTACCATCAGAGAAGAGGAGGAGGAGGTGTGGAGAGGAAAAAGGGGCACAGCAATCCACAAGTTTCAACTAATGAAGGCTGCCGTTTTCATTGAAGAAACTAACCACAACCAATTGAGATGTAAGATCAAAAATGAGCTGAGGTTCAACATGACTGCTACAAATATAAGATTTTTCCTACATTAGGGGTGTTAAACTCAGCTCCTGGAGAGATTAGATCCAACCCTGCCCCAACACACATACCTGTAGTTTTCAAATAAACCTGATAAGTTTGTATCAATAAAACACACCTGAACCATTATTTTAAATCAACAATCATTCATTTTACTAGAAACTTCCAGACAAGTGTTGGAGGGGGTTGAAGCTAAACGCCCCTGCCCTAAACCATAATTCTCAGTTTAGCATTGGTAGCTGTCATGTAAATTGAGGGAGAGATAGTCCAAAATGAGATTATATATTTTTTAATTTTTATTAAATAATAACAAATGCACATGGGGGTATTCTAGAAAGCAAGGTTGGCTAAGGCCGTGTGTCCACCAAAGTGTTTTTTTCATGCAGCTGGCTGGCATATCCAATTGTCTTCAACAGGAGCGCCGCAATTTTAGAATGGCATCAGCGTAATGAGGCACTGAGTGAGTATTTCACGCTCAAGAGCTGAGTGCTCTGCGTTTTTTACTTGTCGCCAAGAGTTGAAGAATGTTCAACTTTGAGTAAAACACAGTGCTCATCACTGTCACTTTTCACCCAGCTGTCCAATCACATCCACTTCTGCGGATATTCCAGATCATAGCAAGCAAAGAGTCTCAACTGAAAAAAAACCCCACCGCACTGTCAAAACGCTCGCAAGCGCTCACAGTGAGGCGTTTCCAGCAGAGCGCCTAGCGTTTTCAGCTGGCTAAAAACGCTTTGGTGGACACGTGGCCTTACCGTCACATGTACCTACAAGGTTGATTAACCCAAACCTTGCTTACTCGAGGTATGCTGGTTCCAAACCCACTGTCTGGAGTAAGTTCAGCCAACCCGAAGTATGAAACTGAGAACACAAAGACATTCTCAACCGAGCGCCATGCTAAGAAGTGGATGCTAAGAAGAAGTGTGCCATACTACTACTTTCTACCTACTGGGCTGTTGTGCAATCTTTTTTTTTCACCTTATCTTTTAATCTTTCTTTAATCAGTTTTTTATTACTGTGAACATTAATTATATTGTTTGTTTGATGCTTATAAAATATAAAAAGTGTCTGTGCTGTGGGCAAAGATAATATGGATGTATATGTTTATTTTCTATGTTTAGCCATTTTGCTTCCACATTTCTTGCAAGGTGAGATATATCGCACATGTGAACTGGAAAATTAGTCGCATTGAGCAGAATTACTTATTGTTAATTATTTCACATTCTCTATCAAAAAAAAAAAAACCTTCAAAATATATGATTTGTTGGAATCAGACAAAAAATGACTGTGCTGCACCTATTTTAAGTCGATAGTTTTATGACGGTTCTAAAACAAAATCACCTAGCAACCATACCTTAAAATCCCTGATAATTATACCAAATTTGGCACACACCAAGTCAAAAACCATATCTATAGGAAAAAAATATATATTCAACTTTTTCCATGATAACACAATTGTTTGACAGCCTATATATTAAGACCTACTGTACCACACGGATCTAATATAATGTCACACACATGATTTCTCCCCAACAGTTAACCAAACGTTCACATAAGACATAACAGATAATGTTTGCCTGAACACTCGCCACAACAGATATTTTGAAATACTGTAATTCTTGTTTAAACCAGCTCATGGCCAGTTTAAACCAGCCTAAACCAGCACTTGACCATCTTAAACCAGCACTTGACAGGCTTAAACTAGCACTTGACCAGCTTAAACCAGCTCATGACCAGCACTCGACCATCTTAAACCAGCACTTGACCATCTTAAACCAGCTCATACCCAGCTCATAACCAGCTTAAACCAACACTCAACAAGCTTAAACCAGCACTTGACCAGATTAAATCAGCACTTGACCAGTTTAAACCATCTCATGGCCATCTTAAATCAGCACTTGACCATCTTAAACCAGCTCATGACCAGATTAAATCAGCACTTGACCAGTTTAAACCAGCTCATGGCCATTTTAAACCAGCACATGACCAGATTAAATCAGCACTTGACCAGTTTAAACCAGCTCATGGCCATCTTAAACCAGCTCATGACCAGATTAAATCAGCACTTGATCAGTTTAAACCAGCTCAAGGCCATCTTAAACCAGCACATGACCAGTTTAAACCAGCTCATGACCAATTTAAACCAGCTCAAACCAGCTACCATGCTTCAAAACATACATAACCAGCATATGCTGTTTTTTTGGGGTTTTTTCAACAGGGTCAACCAATGATGTGCGATCAGGGTTGGGGAGAGCGAGGTCCTAGAAACCTGTTTGGAAACAGGTGCTGTTGTGCCATGTGCTGCCACTTGTAGTGCAGAAATTACACATAGCAGCTTTAAAACTGAAACTAAACAATACTGATAGCAGGCGCAGCACAAATGCGATTGAGGTTTGTGGGAAAGGTGGAGTAGGAAGCGTGAGGGATGAAGGGGAGAGATGGTGGGCAGCAGAGCACCGTGCAAGTGCAGAGCCGCTGGGCTGTGAAACAGCATGCAGCAGCGGGATACCTCATTACACACAGCAGGCCTGCGACTGATCGGTATTCATTCTGCTCAGATGAACACACACAGCCAGACGAGACCGGGATTGTGCGTAATCAGGACATGTCATTTAACCATTTAACATTATCACCTCTCGAAGTGTGGCACGCACATCTTCAATTATGAAAGCAGAGAGAAAATGCACTAGCAAAACGGTATGACTTAATCACTAATACACTTTTAGTACACAAAAATAATATAAAAACGCATACGTCTGACTTTAAATTCCATTTCTGAAAGTAATGTAACTGATTACATTTGATTACTTTTTGATTACTTTGTTAATATTTAAGTTTTATTAAAAAAATAGTTAAATTAAAAAGCAATTCTAGATCATTATACTGTAGTAAAACACATGTTTTTCTTCTTACTGATATAAAAATTTGTAAAAATCTGTATATGATTTTTTACCACTATGTGTGTATGAAGGCAAAACATTTTTACCATATAAGGCCAAATACTGATTTTTTTTCACCAACAGAAGCAAGAATAGATTCTAGTTTCATACACACTGGCAACCCAAACAGAGTGTAGCTGTCATAACATGCATGGTATTGTTTTTTAAGTTATATTCCATCTAAAAGATCGTTTAGCCTCGATGACCAATCATTGTGTAGTTAAATAGCTTTATTTTGCAAGTCAAAATGGGACAAACTAATAGAGAGTGGTTATTTCAGTCAAAGTTGCTCTTCTATCAGCTTGAATCAGTCAGCCCATTCTCCTCTGACCTCTAGCATCAGCAAGGCATTTTCGCCCACAGGACTGCCGCATACTGGATCACCTTTCTTTCCCATTCTGACATTCAGTTTGGAGTTCAGGAGATTGTCTTGACCAGGACCACACCCCTAAATGCATTGAAGCAACTGCCATGTGATTGGTTGATTAGATAATTGCATTAATGAGAAATTGAACAGGTGTTCCTAATAATCCTTTAGGTGAGTGTATGTGCACACCTGTGACTGCACGCTTGAAATCATCTTGTAACATTAGCTACTAACCATAAACAGCCAGCAGTTAAGATCTATTTACACTGATAGCCATTTTGTCTTGTAAATCACAAAAAAATCACTGGCCAATAAAACCTTCGATATGCTTTGTATTTTGGTCAGCCTTACTGAGTATATGACCATGAACTCATACGGACACACTCGACACATGGGCATAACAAGTGATTTGCGATACTTCACCTGACCTGCATTTATACTAAAATAAGGGTACCTTTTGACCTCCTCACATATCCATTTTTGTTGTTCCATCTTCTTCCACTTCCAGTAGTTGTTAAAACAACAGCCGACTGTGAGTGTTGCCACCTAGGGGACTCGCCAATTAGTGTAGTCAATTCCAGACACGTGCGGACTTAAAATTCTTTTTGGAACAATCTTTTTAAATTCATTTGTTTGAATCTTGTTTTAATATATTGAACATTGGCACTTTTATCATATAGCTGTTTGTGCCATTTTATAAAGGCAATAAGCCACAAGAGACTGTGTGTTGCAATAATTTTACTGTTAAAGGCCTCTGCTACACATCCCGCCTCACAACAGTGCTAAACCAGGATAAAATCACTATAGCGCTTATATTTGTCAAAATCTAGACCTCAAAATAGACCCATTGATTCAGACACAATGAGTGTTTTCAGTTCTTAAACTATAAGACTGTGTGGTAGCTCCTTCATATAAATTTGTTTGATAAATGAAGATTTTTTTTTCTAGGTTTTTCCCTTCTCTATAAGCCCCTTAAACTACATCACTACAAGCACATATACACACACACACACACACACACAAACACAAATACAATCGCAATGAGTCCATTCAGTGCCACAAATCCCGAGAGGTAAATCTGCCAGGGCTGGCAGGAAAATGAGAGAGAGTGAGATCAGAAGAAAAAAGAATTAAATAAAAATGCAATAAAGCCGCCTGTGTGAAATCAATCTGCTTAGAGTTTTGCTTAATAAAAATTCATGAAGAGCTGCTAGCCCAGAGTTCATAAGAAATATTGTTGTTGATATAGAGGCAGAGCCGGACAGTAAGTGTCTTATCTCTCTCTGTGTGTGTGTGTGTGTGTGTGTGTGTGTGTGTGTGTGTGTGTGTGTGTGTGAGAGAGAGAGAGAGAGAGAGAGAACTGTACTTGTGCCTTGTTTGTGTGTCTGTCCCAGCATTACAATAACATTTAGATTAAAATAGTTTAGTAAACACACACATACAAAAAAACTCACCTGTGCAAGATGATATGGGTGTTCAGAAACATACAAAGTAAATTATCTTGAAAGATTTCTCATGAATAATGTGAATGGAATTTCGTTTTTAAAATGAGATTGACTTTCTGTTAGCATTTGGTGAGTTTGTTGCTTATCTAGTACATAAGGTATTACTGCACTTTGTGGGATGTTTTGAATGCACAGTAACATTCAACAGTCCATTACACAGTACCAACATTCTGCCACAGAAACAGGGCCACCAAAAAAAAAAAAAAGAGCACGTCTATTCTCCCAATTCCCATCTCTCTTCAAGGTCTCGGTTTTGAGGAATTACGGAAAATGCTTTCACCATCTAAATCTTTATCTCTGACAGGACCCATTTTATGAGCTCAACATCTTCAAAAAACCATTAACATTAGTCACACAACCCCAATACACACCACATCCATATCACAGAGGTCTGAGTAAGTCAATACACACTCAAAATACACTCTGACCAATTGACAACACACCCTGAGGGGTTTCCTGGGCAAATTACTGCAAACAAGCTACATACAGGTTTTGCTGTTGTGTACAGTTGTAGTCAAGTCATGTTAAGTTAAGTCCATTGTCGTTTTCGTTAAAGGCTAAGAATGAAAAAAAAAATAAAAAAAAAATAATAAAAAAATAATAATACATGAATAAAATCTTCCCGACCCACAGTGGAATGTAAAGATGACTAACAACATTTGAAACCACAGATAATAAATAAAAAATGCAAACGTCTCGGTTACATATGTAACCCTCGTTCCCTGAAGGAGGGAACGGAGACGCCAAGTCGGAGTACTGACAAATAGGAATCTCGCTCGCGAGAGCCAATCTACTTCAAGTGTAACTAAAACGAGTCAATGCACATTAACATGCAATGATTGCACCAGGTGCTCATGCCACGCTGTGCGGGTATAAATGAGACACAGGTGATTGCATCAAATCATTGCTGAGGAGCCGAGTAGGTAGACAGGCACCCCAGCAGGGTACAGAGGACATGGCGACGGGACGTGCCTCGAAGGAGTTATGTGGAGTACAATGCTGAACCGTAGCCTGCAAGGGAGGAGGGGGCTCAGTCCCAGTGACGGAATGGGTCTCCCAAGGGAAAGACATGGTCTTCCCGTAGGAGCGACCGTGGAAGAATATATGGGATCCCCGAAGGGTCACTCATATAACCCCAGCCCATTACCGGTTCTCAAGGATTCAGCGGCAAGGGGCCTGATGCCCGACGTTCCGCGACTTCTGGCACCGAGGGTGATGGAGGACTCACAGAGTTTGCTTCTGGAGAATAAGAGCGCCGGAGCGCAGCAAGCCGACAAGAGCCGGGGCCTCTCAGTGCTTCTATCCGTTTGAGGTGAGAACACAGGAGGAGACCGGCTCTACACGTAGGCTATAGAATCTAGCGAACGTGTTGGGTGTCACCCAGCCCGCAGCTCTACAGATGTCTGACAGCGAGGCGCCACGTGCCAGCGCCCAGGAGGATGCAACACTTCTAGTAGAGTGTGCTCACACCCTGAGCGGACAGGGCACACCTTGTGCTTGGTAAGCCAAGGTGATGGCATCCACTATCCCGTGCGCCAGCCTCTGCTTGGAGACAGCCTTTCCCTTCTTGCAGGTTCACCACCTGTCGGTTGTATATTCTGTATATAACTGTGTATGTGACAAATAAAACTCTTGAATATCTTGAATCTTCTGCTGGCCTCCGTGACAGACAAAGAGCTGATCTGAGGTTCTGAAGCTTTGAGTTCTATCCACGTAGATCTGCTGAGCGTGGACGGGACAGAGCAAAGCTAGGGCTGGGTCTGCCTCCTTCCAGCACTTGCAGGTTCACCACCTGGTCCCTGAAGGGAGTGGTAGGAACCTTGGGCACATAGCCAGGCCGGGGTCTTAGTGCCACGTGGGTATTACCTGGCCCGAACTCTAGGCACGATTTGTCGACCCAAAATGCCTGCCGAGGCCAACGAGGTTCATTCTCATGTTACGCAGCACGTTTGAGCTTCTGCAAGAACCAACGAGGTTCATTCTCATGTTACGCAGCACATTTGAGCTTCCGCAAGAACCAATGAGGTTAATTCTCGTGTTACACAGCACGTTTGAGCTTCTGCAAGAACCAATGAGGTTCATTCTCATGTTACGCAGCACGTTTGAGCTTCAGCAAGAACTATCGAGGTTCATTCTCGTGTTACGCAGCACGTTTGAGCTTCTGCAAGAACCAATGAGGTTCATTCTCGTGTGTTACGCCGCACGTTTGAGCGTCTGCAAGAACCAGTGAGGTTCCTTCTCATGTGTTATGCAGCACGTTTGAGCTTCTGCAAGAGCCAATGAGGTTCCTTCTCATGTGTTATGCAGCACGTTTGAGCTTCTGCAAGAGCCAATGAGGTTCATTCTCATGTTACACAGCACGTTTGAGCTTCAGCAAGAACCAATGAGGTTCATTCTCGTGTTACGCAGCACGTTTGAGCATCTGCAAGAACCAGTGAGGTTAATTCTCGTGTTACGCAGCACGTTTGAGCTTCAGCAAGAACTATCGAGGTTCATTCTCCAATGAGCACGTTGATTCTCTGCAAGAACCAATGAGGTTCATTCTCGTGTTACGCCGCACGTTTGAGCTTCTGCAAGAACCAATGAGGTTCATTCTCGTGTGTTACGCCGCACGTTTGAGCTTCTGCAAGAGCCAATGAGGTTCCTTCTCATGTGTTATGCAGCACGTTTGAGCTTCTGCAAGAGCCAATGAGGTTCATTCTCATGTTACACAGCACGTTTGAGCTTCAGCAAGAACCAATGAGGTTCATTCTCGTGTTACGCAGCACGTTTGAGCGTCTGCAAGAACCAGTGAGGTTAATTCTCGTGTTACGCAGCACGTTTGAGCTTCTGCAAGAACCAATGAGGTTCATTCTCGTGTTACGCAGCACGTTTGAGGTTCTGCGAGCACCAGTGAGGTTAATTCTCGTGTTACGCAGCACGTTTGAGCTTCTGCAAGAACCAGTGAGGTTAATTCTCGTGTTACGCAGCACGTTTGAGCTTCTGCAAGAACCAATGAGGTTCATTCTCGTGTTACGCAGCACGTTAGAGCTTCTGCGAGAACCAGTGAGGTTCATTCTCGTGTTACGCAGCACGTTTGAGGTTCTGCGAGAACCAGTGAGGTTCATTCTCGTGTTACGCAGCACGTTTGAGGTTCTGCGAGAACCAGTGAGCTTCATTCTCGTGTTACGCAGCACGTTTGAGGTTCTGCGAGAACCAGTGAGCTTCATTCTCGTGTTACGCAGCACGTTTGAGCTTCTGCAAGAACCAGTGAGGTTCATTCTCGTGTTACGCAGCACGTTTGAGCTTCTGCAAGAACCAGTGAGGTTCATTCTCGTGTTACGCAGCACGTTTGAGCTTCTGCAAGAGCCAATGAGGTTCATTCGTGTTACGCAGCACGTTTGAGCTTCCGCAAGAGCCAATGAGGTTCATTCTCATGTGTTACGCAGCACGTTTGAGCTTCCGCAAGAACCAATGAGGTTCATTCTCATGTGTTACGCAGCACGTTTGAGCTTCCGCAAGAGCCAATGAGGTTCATTCTCATGTGTTACGCAGCACGTTTGAGCTTCCGCAAGAGCCAATGAGGTTCATTCTCATGTATTATGCAGCACGTTTGAGCTTCTGCAAGAGCCAATGAGGTTAATTCTCATGTATTATGCAGCACGTTTGAGCTTCTGCAAGAGCCAATGAGGTTCATTCTCATGTTACACAGTACGTTTGAGCTTCCGCAAGAACCAGTGTTTGTTCTCACGCGTCAAGCAGGTTCGGTTTGATATTCGCTAATCAATGTTTATATGTGAATAAAAGCCTACATTTAATCTGTTCATCATATAAAGCAATCCTGCTTCTTTAGAAAATTTTGACTAAACCTCTCAGTTGATATGGATTCGTTTTACAATCTCTTTATGAACTTTTGAAAAAATCTACTTTATTAGACCTTTTTCTGGCTAATACACCTCACAAATTTACAGATATAGGTATATTTGCAAACGATGTTAGTGATCATTGTGTCATAGCTGCTGTAAGGAATACTAAACGTCCAAAATTATTTTTAGAAGAAACAGAAAACATTGTGTAGAACAAGCATTTCATCATGATTTGTACCTTTTTGACTGGAGTCATATTAATTTAATAATATAGTATTTATTTAATAAAATAATGTCGAGTTAGCATGGAACTTTTTTCATAGTAGTTTTATGCATTTGGTAAATAAGCATGCACCGATGTGTAAAATACGAGTGAAGGCCCAAAATAATCCTTGGTTTACATTGGAGCTAGCTAGGCTTCTGCGTGACAGGAATGCAGCTTGGGCTAAAGCCAGAAGCACCAAGGTTGAATCGGACTGGCTTCAATTTAGAAAGCTGAGAAATCTTTGTTCTTCCCAGATAAAAAAAAGGAAAACAATAAAGTCATTATCTCGAGCTGATAATGTGGACATAAATAAAATTATTTATAAAAAAAAGAGAAGTCCGTTATTTTAGATATTTTATATCCTCAGGTTTTTTATTTGAATCTCAGTCTTTTAACTGTCCTCTTACTGTACCCTTAATTGATGTCCCATGTAAATTAACTACATAAACATTTGAATTTACCCAATGCACCGTTTCTGAGGTCCATAAAGTCCTGAGTCAGTTAGATCCAAATAAGCCTGCAGGTCCTGATAAGATGGAACCATTTTACTTAAAGCTAGCAGCTGATTTTATTGCTGAACCATTGACTTAGTTATTTAAGCTTTCTATTTCCCAATGTGAACTCCCAAAGATTTGGAAGTCTGCTTTTGTTTTTGGGATTCATTTCAGTTGAACAATTATAGGCCAGTGTCTAAATTGTGTGTTTTATCCAAGCTTTTAGAGAAATTAGTGAATGAATTAAAAACTTTTCTCAAAATAAATAATATTCTTTCCCCTTTTCAGTCGGGTTTTAGAAAGCAGCATAGCACTGTCACTGCTGCTATGAAAGTGTATAGTGATATTAGCAATGCCTTAGATTGTAAACAAATTTGTTCAGCTCTTTTCTCCTTGATTTATCGAAAGCTTTTGACACAGTTGATCATGTCATCCTTTTAAAAAGACTTGCCATTGCTGTTCTCTCAGATAATGCTATAAATTGGTTTGCTAACTACCTTTCAGCGAGAACACAGTGTGTGTTTTTAAAGGATTGTAACGCATCTGTTCTGTCAGTCTCTAAAGAAGGTGTCTGTTCTGGAACCCATTTTATTTTCTTTGTATATTAATAATATCTGTGATAACATTCCCAATGCTATGTACCATCTATATGCAGACGACACTGCTATTTATTGCTGTGCTTCATCAGTTTCACAAGCTCTTTATTATTTACAGTCAGCATTTGATATTGTACAGTCTCGCCTAAATCAGCTTAAACTGGTTTTAAATACAGAGAAAACTAAATTAATGATCTTTTCAAATTCAAAAGCTCTACCAAGGAATCTTCCTGATATTATATCTTCCCAGGGAACAAAAATAGAATGTGTTGCTAATTATTTTATTTGATAGCCAAACTACTGATAAACTACTTTCTAAACTTAAGCTTAAATTGGGTTTTTATTTTAGAAACCGATCCTAATTTTATTTTAGTGCATGGAGATATTTGGTATCTGCAACATTTTTACCACTATTAGATTATGGAGATTTGTTTTATATGAATGCCCCAGTACATTACTTTAAAAAAACCTTTTATCATAGCGCTTTACGTTTTATTACTGATTATAGCTATCGAGCACATCATTGCATTTTATATGATAAAGCTCAGTTGCCATCTTTGTATATTTGAAGAATTTTAATTGGTATTGTTTCATTTATAAATCTATTTGTGGTTTAATTAGCTTCAGCTTTTCTAATATAAATGACTGTTGTTACAATCTTCGTTCAAATGATATGTTACACCTTAAAGTTCCTCGGGTTCGAACAGAGCTAGGAAAAAGAGGCTTTAAATACACTCACCTAAAGGATTATTAGGAACACCATACTAATACTGTGTTTGACCCCCTTTCGCCTTCAGAACTGCCTTAATTCTACATGGCATTGATGCAACAAGGTGCTGAAAGCATTCTTTAGAAATGTTGGCCCATATTGATAGGATAGCATCTTGCAGTTGATGGAGATTTGTGGGATGCACATCCAGGGCACGAAGCTCCCGTTCCACCACATCCCAAAGATGCTCTATTGGGTTGAGATCTGGTGACTGTGGGGGCCATTTTAGTACAGTGAACTCATTGTCATGTTCAAGAAACCAATTTGAAATGATTCAAGCTTTGTGACATGATGCATTATCCTTCTGGAAGTAGCCATCAGAGAATGGGTACATGGTGGTCATAAAGGGATGGACATGGTCAGAAACAATGCTCAGGTAGGCCGTGGCATTTAAACGATGCCCAATTGGCACTAAGGGGCCTAAAGTGTGCCAAGAAAACATCCCCCACACCATTACACCACCACCAACAGCCTGTACAGTGGTAACAAGGCATGATGGATCCATGTTCTCATTCTGTTTACGCCAAATTCTGACTCTACCATCTGAATGTCTCAACAGAAATCGAGACTCATCAGACCAGGCAACATCTTTCCAGTCTTCAACTGTCCAATTTTGGTGAGCTTGTGCAAATTGTAGCCTCTTTTTCCTATTTGTAGTGGAGATGAGTGGTACCCGGTGGGGTCTTCTGCTGTTGTAGCCCATCCGCCTCAAGGTTGTGCGTGTTGTGGCTTCACAAATGCTTTGCTGCATACCTCGGTTGTAACGAGTGGTTATTTCAGTCAAAGTTGCTCTTCTATCAGCTTGAATCAGTCGACCCATTCTCCTCTGACCTCTAGCATCAACAAGGCATTTTCGCCACAGGACTGCCGCATACTGGATGTTTTTCCCTTTTCACACCATTCTTTGTAAACCCTAGAAATGGTTGTGCGTGAAAATCCCACTAACTGAGCAGATTGTGAAATACTCAGACCGGCACCAACAACCATGCCATGCTCAAAATTGCTTAAATCACCTTTCTTTCCCATTCTAACATTCAGTTTGGAGTTCAGGAGATTGTCTTGACCAGGACCACACCCCTAAATGCATTGAAGCAACTGCCATGTGATTGGTTGATTAGATAATTGCATTAATGAGAAATTGAACAGGTGTTCCTAATAATCCTTTAGGTGAGTGTATAATGCTTCCTCTGCTTGGAATAATTTACAAAAGATCTTAAAGCTGACTATGCTTCCATCACTAAATGAGTTTAAGATACTTTTAACAGATTATGTGTTTTCTCCTTTGGTAAATTGCTGTTGTGATTCTTGATTGTGTTTTTCTGTCTGGATGTGTTTTGTATGTTATTATGTGTTATTGTAGCTGCCTTTTTGGCCAGATTGTAAAAGAGATTTTAATCTCAATGAGTTTTTAACCTGGTTAAAATAAAGAATGAAAGAATGAATCAAAGTAGTAGTTGCGTAACTGTCAGCGGAGGGACAGAGAGCACTCAGATTACAGTCAAAATATCCTAATTTGTGTTCTGAAGATGAACGAAAGTCTTAGATTTGGAACAACATGAGGGTGAGGAGTTAATGACAGAAGTTTCATTTTTGGGTGAACTATCCCTTGAACTAATCCATATGACAGCTGACAAATGGGACTGGAGGACGCAGCCTTTGAAATGAGTTGCAGCTTGTAAGTGGTGTTTGCCTGTGCTAATCTCAATTCTATGATGCTAGGGGTTATGGGTAGTTCCAATCGGGAATTTCAAGGGTGAAAGATTTCTCCAAGCAGATTTAGCAACAGTCTCAAGTTGATGATAATTAGCCGTGTTGACCAAAAGAAAGCTGCTTGGTTTGAAAGTGACTTCTGTGTGAGTTGTGCTTCATACATCATTACACTGCTGACATTAGCTACACTTTCTTTGCTCACAGAATTTTGTGAAAACAAAAATGTGACCACACCTTTTGGCTGAATTATAGTTGTTCTGAAAATCAGAACAACAGCACACTTATTCATGTGATACTTCTCAGATATCCAAATATAAAAACAAGACTTTCCTTTAATAAGTCAACTACAAGCAAAACCTTGATATCTTCAACATTCAAAAACAAGAGAAAGCAAAGTCTGCAAATTTGCCGGTTTGAGGAGTTACATAAAGCCATCCGGACCAAATCACTTCTGATCCGGTGCTACAAAAGGAAGTTGAATTGCTGTCAAGGGAGCAG
This sequence comes from Paracanthobrama guichenoti, assembly GCA_018749465.1. Lineage (NCBI taxonomy): Eukaryota > Metazoa > Chordata > Actinopteri > Cypriniformes > Gobionidae > Paracanthobrama > Paracanthobrama guichenoti. The sequence goes on along the minus strand of CM031965.1, from coordinate 2,318,474 downwards.
TCATGGCACAGCACAGCATCTCCAAATGGGCTGCCCTCGCTGTCTTTGTGTAACTATAACAGAACACAGTTCTCGGGTACAGCCAGGCCCAAACACAAGCTGGCGTATCGAACAAAAGAGGAATGTCTCTGGTTCCACTCCATTTGTCAGACAGACAATAACCCTACTGGTGTTTAACAGCTCGCACAGCAGGGACAATCGCAGAGGTTTTAATTGTGTGAGAGGTTTAATTGCTCGCTGAGATCACCTCTGTCCGCTGTAATGCTATCACTGTCAGAGGAGGTAATTACACATAATGCATCATGTTCACTTCATGCATGTCATGTCTCTGGATTTTTGTTGTGCTTGATCTTTTGATCAAAAGACGCATTAGAGTTATGTAACATTATGATAAAATATAAGGGTTTGTGTAATCAAAAATAGGTTTGATACAGAGTGCTGAAGGGATGTCATACACTATATTGCCAAAAGTATCGGGACACCCCTCCAAATCACTGAATTCAGGTGTTCCAATCACTTCCATAGCCACAGGTGTATAAAATCAAGCACTAGGCATGCAGACGCTTCTACAAACATTTGTGAAAGAATGGGTCACTCTCAGGAGCTCAGTGATACTACAAGACTATTGAGACTACAAGCTAGCTAAAGCCGTCAAATTGAGCTTATTCGCCGTATTTTAAAACAATCCATGTCAGCCATTTTTCAATGAGACGAGCCGTCTGGCAGAAGCCCCTCCCATGGCGCGAATTTGCAGCTGTTGTGTGGTGAATGTCACGCGCGAATGAAGTGAGTAAACTCAAAATGTTCAAGCATCCAGCTATGTGCGAATTGCGCAATTTATTCGCTTCATTCGCGTCTGGTGTGAACGCACCATAAGAATGGTATGTCATTAAAGTTAATGTGCATGTAAAGGCAGGTGTCCCAAAACTTTTAGCAATATAGTGTATATTTGTAGGCCAAAACCCAAGAAACAGAGTTGTTCCGGGTCCATCGTCCTGAAGTCAATGGGTTTTTTGAATGGGTTTGTGGTTAAATGATTGAAATAAGGTCTGTGGTGAACACAAGCCGACTCTGCCAATTGTATCTAAACTTTAAGAGTTGTGTTAATTAGGGTTTGTTCATGTTAACTATTATATTTAGTTAATGATAACAAACAGAACCTTATTTTAAAGTGTTGCTGTTTTAATAAATAACATGTTAACAGAAAGGATCATGTATGTTTTATAGTTTTGGTAGCTTGTTGATAGTGAGGGGACATTTTATACCCTGGTTTGTGTGTGTGTGCCGATACAGTATCAGTATCTGGGCTTTCATAGGTACAGTTAGTGAGGAAGTGGAACTCGTCCTTCGCCCAGATGTGTGTCTTCCTTTCAGGAATGACTGCGGCTGCTGTATCCAGGCAGAGTGCTCCATGAGGTGGGGAAGTGCACTGCGTCCGAGTGCAGGGATTCCCCATCCAGGCCTAACAATGGAACGGGAAGGAAGGAGCGCCAGCCTTTATGCCTGCCTGTCCTTTATGAGCAGCCTGGGACAGAGACAAAGACAGATCAAATACAGAACAAGGAGGTCAGCCAGTTTTTCTCTTATTTAAACACACACACACGCACACATAGATGCACACACACACTGGTTTCCATATTTTATGGGGACTTCCCATAGACATAATGATTTTATACTGTACAAACTGTATATTCTATCCCTTAACCCAACCCTACCCCTAAACATACCCATCACACAAAACTTTCTGCATTTTTATAATAGTAATAGTAATAGGGACAAAAAAATGTCCCTATTACTATATTACTATACTTGTGGCAACATTTGGTCCCCATAATGTAGGGAATACCAGGACCACTTATACGCATACACACTCTCTCTCTCACACACACACACACACACACACACACACACACACACCTCTTTCTCTATCTTAATATAATAAGATACAGTTAAATGAGTTAATTTATAGAAATTTATGTAAAGAAGTTATTTGAAGAAATTATGTAAACATTTTCAGGATTTTTCATATTTTTTTTATTGACCTGATAATAAAATTATCAAATGAATCATATGATTTCCCAATTAATTAATTTTCATTGTATTGCTACTACTATTCAAAAGCCTCGAAACAGTGAAATCAAAAAGATCAGCAAGAACACATTAAACTGATCAAAAACTTTTACGTTGTTATAAACACTGTGTTTCAAATAAATCCTGTTCCTGAAACATTCCATTCATCAAAGAATCCTTAAAAAGCATCACGGTTTCCACAAAAATATTCATCAGCACAATTGCTTTCAATACTGATAATAATCATACATGTTTCTTGAGCATCAAATCATCATATTAGAATGATTTGTGAAGGATCATGTGACACTGAAGACTGCAGTAATGATGCTGTAAACTCAGCTTTGATCACAGGAATAAATTCCATAAAAAACATAAATCTAACAAAATTTAAATAAAATAATATTTTAGCTTTTAGTGGTATTATAACAAAGTGGAAGGCATTGGGAACAACAGAAACTCAGCCATGAAGTGGTAGGCCACGTAATATCAGAGAGCAGGGTCAGCGCATGCTGAGGGTCACAGTGCACAGAAGTCACCAACTTTCTGACCTCCAAACTTTGTGTGGCCTCATGAGCTCAAGAACAGTGCGTAGAGAGCTTCATGAAACTGGTTTCCATGGCCGAGCAGCTCATCCAAGCCTTACATCACCAAGTGCAATGCAAAGCGTCGGATGCAGTGGTGTAAAGCACACCGCCACTGGACACTAGAGCAGTGAAGACGTGTTCTCTGGAGTGACCAATCACGCTTGGCAATCCGATGCACGAGTCTGGGTTTGGCGGTTGCCAGGAGAACGGTACTTGCCTGACTGCATTGTGCCAAGTGTAAAGTTGGTGGAGGGGGGATTATGGTGTGGGGTTGTTTTTCAGGGGTTGGGCTTGGCTCCTTAGTTCCAGTGAAGGGAACTCTTAATGCTTCAGCATACCAAGACATTTTGGACAATTCCATGCTCCCAAATTTGTGGAAATAGTTTGGGGATGGCCCCTTCCTGTTCCAATATGACTGCGCACCAGTGCACAAAGCAAGGTCCATAAAGACATGGATGAGCAAGTTTGGTGTGGAGGAACTTGACTGGCCTGCACAGAGTCCTGACCTCAACCCGATAGAACACCTTTGGGATGAATTAGAGCGGAGACTGCGAGCCAGGCCTTCTCTTCCAACATCAGTGCCTGACCTCACAAATGCGCTTCTAGAAGAATGGTCAACAATTCCCATAAACACACTCCTAAACCTTGTGGAAAGCCTTCCCAGAAGAGTTGAAGCTGTTATAACTGCAAAGGGTGGGCCAACTCCATGTTAAACCCAACGGATTAAGAATGGGATGGCATTAAATTTCATGTGCATGTAAAGGCAGGCGTCCCAAAACTTTTGGAAATATATAAATTATTATTATTATTATTACTATTATTATTATTATGATTTTGTTTTGTTTTTTATAAACAATTTTGGTCAAGTAAATTTGGAAAGGGAAAAAAATAAAGAACATGCATTTGTTTTGAAAGTCATCATATGTGTAGTCATACGTGTTAGTCTTCACAGTAGCTTATGCAGTTTTTTTCTGTCTGTTGTTTTGTTGATCTTTTGAAGGAATTCCAGTAGTCAGCTTCAAATTCCCCCATGATCTGCTCTCCCGCTCACCGGCTCAAGGTCGTTCAAGTGTCCTGATCTCCATCCCCTCATGACTCTGTTTTCACCAGTGTCCTGATAAGCATCGCTCCTGTGCATATCACTGTGGAGAACTGAGGAGTATCACAGAGATAAGAGGATGATTTACACAGGAACATGTGACGGGGTGAGGGGTGGGGGTGTGAGGACTGAGCTCAGGGCTCCTGCTGAGACAGCAGATGGTGACTGGACGTCTATCACCACACTCAGCTCAAGTTCAGTCCATACAGCTTGGACGGCTTTGAACAAAAGGCTCACCAAGTTTCCAAAACTTAATACATTTCACTTTTCTCACCTTAAGAATTTCCCTATTGTTTAGAATAGGTAGGATTAGAACCAGAACTACAAACCCGATTCCAAAAAATTTGGGACACTGTACAAATTGTGAATAAAAAAGAAATTTAATAATTTACAAATCTCATAAACTTATATTTTATTCACAATAGAATATAGATAACGTATCAAATGTTGAAAGTGAGACATTTTGAAATGTCATGCCAAATATTGGCTCATTTTGGATTTCATGAGAGCTACACATTCCAAAAAAGTTGGGACAGGTAGCAATAAGAGACCGGAAAAGTTAAATGTACATATAAGGAACAGCTGGAGGACCAATTTGCAACTTATTAGGTCAATTTGCAACATGATTGGGTATAAAAAGAGCCTCTCAGAGTGGCAGTGTCTCTCAGAAGTCAAGATGGGCAGAGGATCACCAATTCCCCCAATGCTGGGGCCAAAAATACTGGAGCAATATCAGAAAGGAGTTTCTCAGAGAAAAACTGCAAAGAGTTTGAAGTTCTCATCATCTACAGTGCAAAATATCATCCAAAGATTCAGAGAATCTGGAACAATCTCTGTGCGTAAGGGTCAAGGCCGGAAAACCATACTGGATGCCGTGATCTTCAGGCCCTTAGACGGCACTGCATCACATACAGGAATGCTACTGTAATGGAAATCACAACATGGGCTCAGGAATACTTCCAGAAAACATTGTCGGTGAACACAATCCACCGTGCCATTCGCCGTTGCCGGCTAAAACTCTATAGGTCAAAAAAGAAGCCATATCTAAACATGATCCAGAAGCGCAGGCGTTTTCTCTGGGCCAAGGCTCATTTAAAATGGACTGTGGCAAAGTGGAAAACTGTTCTGTGGTCAGACCAATCAAAATTTTAAGTTCTTTTTGGAAAACTGGAACGCCATGTCATCCAGACTAAAGGATCCGGGTACTGAAATGGCCAGTCTGCAGTCCAGATCTTTCACCCATAGAAAACATTTGGCGCATCATAAAGAGGAAGATGCGACAAAGAAGACCTAAGACAGTTGAGCAACTAGAAGCCTGTATTAGACAAGAATGGGACAACATTCCTATTCCTAAACTTGAGCAACTTGTCTCCTCAGTCCCCAGACGTTTGCAGACTGTTAGAAAAAGAAGAGGGGATGCCACACAGTGGGAAACATGGCCTTGTCCCAACTTTTTTGAGATGTGTTGATGCCACGAAATTTAAAATCAACTTATTTTTCCCTTAAAATGATACATTTTCTCAGTTTAAACATTTAATATGTCATCTATGTTGTATTCTGAATAAAATATTGAAATTTGAAACTTCCACATCATTGCATTCTGTTTTTATTCATAATTTGTACAGTGTCCCAACTTTTTTGGAATCAGGTTGTATATACACTATTATTCAAAAGTTTGGGGTCAGGAAGATTTTTTTATGTTAAGTCTTTTGTTCACCAAGGTGGTATTGATTTGAAATACAGTAAAAACAGTAATATTATGAAATGTAATGTATTCCTGTGATCAAAGCTGAATTTACAGCATCATTTCTCTAGTCTTCAGTCACATGATCCTTCAGAAATCATGACTCCAGAACAGTAGTGTACATAAATATTAAAATAAACCTTTAACTAATGTTAATATTGCTCTAATGTTACAAAACACAAAATATTACCTGTAATTGCAAATACTTCATTTTACATATTTAGAAATTATGAAATCTGCAGTATCAGTTATTCAAATCTTACAGCACAGTTTACAAAGCACATTATAGTGCATTTGATAATTCACACGACAAAATATCATATCTCAAAATGATATCATACTTGTTATTCACTGAAATCCTTGCCCTCAGCCGTAGCTCTCAAGTTGACATTTGGTCACATGACAGCCAATTCTATGACAGAAATTCATATTTTTGGATGAACCATCCTTTTAAATTGTTTTGTTTACATATTTTGTTTAGATATATCTTGAATCCATGTTCTCTGAACTACCTATTGTGCCATGACCTCTGATCCATTAATAAATATCAGAACACAGGAATTTCCTGTAATTATCTGGTAGCACATAGATATTACAATCTGTCCTGTTCACTGAACTCATGTACATTGGCTAAAATTGGCTCAAAAGTTTCAATATTCCCTCACCTCTGACCCTAGTGACCTATAAACTTTGACCCTTATATAGCACTATTCCAGCAAGAGAGCACAGGATGAGAGGGCCAGATCACAGGTGGATCCTGGATGTGCACACATGTGTGGACTAGATACCATGCCTCTCTCTATCTCTCTCTCACACACACACACACACACACACACACACACACACACACACACACACACACACACACACACACACACACACACACACACACACACACACACACACACACACACACACACACACACACACACACACACACACACACACACACACACACACACACACACACACACACACACACACGCATACATTGGGTTTTCATGTTTTATGGGGACTTTCCATAGACATAATGGTTTTTTATGCTGTACAAACTGTATATTATATCCCCTTACACTAACCCTACCTCTAAATTTACCCATCACACAAAACTCTGCATTTTTACATTTTCAAAAAACAACACTTGATTTATTAACCGTTTTCCTCATGGGACCAAAAAAGGTGTCCACAAGGACAAGGATTTCAGGTATTGCCATCTTTGTGGGGACTTTTTGTTCTTATAACATAGGGTTTACCTGAATCAGTCACACACACATACTCAGAGCAGTGAATACTGTATGTGTGAATAGGATAGGTCTGATTGTAGCCAGAAGCACAGACTGATGACAGGGGTACAAGGGGGCCACAGGAAGTCCCAGCCTACACATCCTGTGTCCAGCCTCACAGTGAATCCAAGGCCACGGCTGCCAACACACACACACACACACAGAGAGAGAGAGAGAGAGCGAGCTTAATAACTGTTACGAAATACAAAACACTAAAAAGAGACAGGGCTTGTGCCCACTATTTGAGGCTTTTGAACATAAATCAAGCATTCTGCGTTAGGCCACGTAGTCAAGCCCCACTTTCAGCTGATTGGAAATTCCAACCCTGCCCATATCAACTGATCCGATTCCTATGCACTCAGTTGGCAACTCTCAAACAGGGCGCCTTACTTAAGCACAGCTTAAGTTCAGTCTGCCTGCTTGGCTGCTTCCACTGCACGCTGCTTTGCAACCCACCTCCTCCCCAGCTCCTACTTAAACTGTGTTTAACGTAATCAATGTCATTTTGTTGTTATTGATGCATGCTCTGTTCTCAATGGGGGGATTTATGCTGCTCTCCCAGGTTAAAAAAATGGGAGGTTGTCCACAGAAGACCCTGTCTTGTCTTTTCACAGAGCTCATGAAAATAATTGGGGAATTTAGAACAGAGCCATATCGCCAAATGTAACTTTTGCAAAATATGCCAATAAATATGTTTTGACTTAAGTGGTCCTGATTGAACTATGCTTTAGAAAGTCTGTGGTGCTATATTAGTTTACACTACAAAACAAATAAATGTCTTAATTATCTTTTTGTAGTAATTTTGTTTGTTTCCGCTGGCTCCATCCAGCTCTCTGGCTTCCCAATCCCCTGCTGGGCCCTGCGATGCAGATTCCCCGGCTGCACCTCCAGGCCTATGATCCCACCTCTACCTGTCAGCACCACCTCGGCTCCACACTCCCTTGACTCCACCATGGTCCGTGATCCCTCGGGCTCCAGATTCACTCATTCCTTGTTGTCCTGGGCCTCCAGTTGCCCTCCACCCCTTGGCTCCACTGTGCTCCTCCTTCCCTCTGGCTCCTCCTTTGTCCTCAGTCCCTCCAGTGTCACCCCGGTCTTTCAGGGTGCCCAGCTTGACCTCGGTCCCACGAGCCAGCAGCTCCGCCTTAGCCTTCCAGACCAGCCACGTCACCCTGGGTTTTCGTCCCGTCAGCTTTGCCTGGGTCTCCACCACGCCCCACTCTGCCTCCATCAGTTGGTCCGCCCGGACTGCCCGCCTAGGCTCCACCTTGGCTCCTCCCTCTATTGGCTTCACCATGGGTTCTTCCTCCACCGGCATCCCCAGGGTTCCATCCTCAGCCAGCTCGACCACACGTAGCAAGCAAATGCTTTTATCCAAAGCAACGTACAAGAAAGGAACAAAAGGAATTTGTCAAGGAGCCAACCATATTCGTAATATACAATGCCAAGTTTAATAGACAACTAGATTAGGAAGCAAGAAGAAGAGCTTGAGAAGAGGATAAATGCAGAGAAGAAGATAAAAGTTCAGGAGGACTGTGATGTGGGTTCTTTTATTTTTAATATCAGCATTATTACTCCAGTCTTCAGTGTCACATGATCCTTCAGAAATCACTCTAATATGCTGATTTTGTTATGGTATGTGGCAGATAATCAGAGCAAACTGTCCTTAATCAAAATGGCACAGAAAACTCAGGTATCACAACCACGTAACATAAACAATACAGGAGTTTTTTGTTTTGTTTAGTTTTGTTTCGTTTAATTACGTTTTGTTTAGTTTTTTGTTTTGCGTTTCATTTAGTTTTGTTTCATTAAATTTTGTATTTTGTTTAGTTTTATTTAGTTTTGTGTTTAGTTTAGTTGTTTTGCGCTTTATTTCGTTTCATTTTGTTTTTGTGTTTGTGTTTTGTTTAGTTTCATTTTGTTTTGGGCTGTTTTTTCTTTATGGATTGTAACAATGGTAAAAATGGTATTGCCGTACTGCTGTATTTGTGTCTTTTAAAATTTTTTTACTTGTTTTGTTTCGTGTGTTTTGTTTTGTGTTTTTTTTTTTGGGGCTGTTTTTATGGATTGTAGCAAATAATATCAAAAGCAATAAATGGTATTTCTGTACAACAGTTTATCTGTATCTTTAAAAATCGAACTTGTTTTGTTTTGTTTTCTGTTTCGTTTTGTCTTTTGTTTCATTTTGTTTTGTTTCGTTTTGTTTTAGGCAGTTTTTTCTTTATGGATTGTAGCTGATAATATCAAAGCAATAAATGTTACTATTTTGTGATTTGTTTCGTTCCGTTTAGTTTTGTTTCATTTCGGCTAGTTTTTCTTTATGCAATGTAGTTGATAATATCAAAGCAATAAATCGAATTGCTGTACAGCAGTTTATTTGTGTCTTTTTTTACAAAAATAAATAAATAAATCTAACCAAATCCTGTAGATTAAAGCACTTACTGGTTACTGGTGATAAATAGAATCATATTTGCATTACTACATCATTATTCTTTCATTTCACTGGTGATACTTTCATACAGCTTCAGCTGGTTCAGCTCCAACATGTTTGTGAATCCAGAAGCTAATTAAAACCTTGTCTCCCTTAATGAATCGACATTGGGAAACAGATTTTGCATTTTAAACAGCTGGTTAAACATCAGTTATTAAATGCGTCTCTCTCCCCTTTACTTAAGCAGATCTGAGTTCAACTTTTTAGTACTCTTTCTGCTCCCTAAAGCATCTGTGTACTCCCAGCTAACAAAAAAAAAGAGAGAGAGAGAGAGAGAGAGGTTTGCTGTGAGCGGGTCTGGTGAGGACAAGGTTCTTTATGAGCGGTGGCCAGTCCAGAGCTTGTGTTGAGAGCTTTCTGAAAGGGATGTAAACACAGACATTGAAAATAAAGTTACATACAAAGTTTTGCTCATTGTGTAAATCTCTGAAAAAGGTGGGAGTTCCGGGCAACCTGTCACTCACATGAGATCCAGCAGCAAATCACAACTATCCAACCAATTCCCCATGGACAAAATCAAGTCCTGCCCTACATGTGTTCTTGTTTGAGAAGCCATTTCAATCAGAAATACGTCACAATAGGAAAGAAAATCTTGTCAGTGCAAACAAGCATAATTCAAGATAAATTAAGTTTTATGTTTATCAATTAAATGTATCTCATTTTAAGGACATTTCAATGAAGTTGGGAATAGTTTTGATGAAAAAAATCCCGTAATTTTTTCTTTATCACATTGCTCTTGCTGTGAACGGGCCTTCACTCCTGGCTTAGCGGTTGGCCTCCCATGAGCTGTAGTGTGTGAACGCGAGCGTTTTGAGCTGTCAGCAGCACAAACAGGCTGTACAAGCAGGGACAAGAGCAGGATGATGGAGTGAAAGTGGTGAAGGAGGAGTACGGGGAAGAAACGGGTGTACTGAAGACAACACACGTTTGGGGGAGGTGATTCATGAGAGAGGAGCTGATGAAGGGAAGGGAACAGAAACAGAAGCTCAGTTCAGTGTGCTGGAACTTGTAGTATCTCAGCACGTTTGGCTTTTGTCACATTCTTCATTAACTTCATTAACAGATGAGCAGCGGTGATTAGGAGCCGTTTCCCGCTGATTCAGCTCCTGCGCGCACACACACACATACGCACACCTCGCTGCTCATGTCACACATGGGGGCTGTTGAGCCAGATGACACACTGTATCACATAACCGCATGAGTGAATACACACACACACACACACACACACAGAGCACCACTGAATTGTTTGCACATGCTTTGCAGAACAAATCTTGGCTTTGTCTGTATTGATTAACTTGGTTAATACACACTTAATTAGTCTCTTCAAACGGAACTGTTCCTAGATTACTAAAGTCATGGCCATAACAGATGACCTTTGACCTGTGGAGAATTTGTATTTTTGTGAGTGTGTGTGAGAAAGAGTTGATTTTGCTATGTAATCCCACTTTCAATTCAAAAACTGAGCTCGATAGAGTATAGACACGATACCAGTGCTCTTCATTCTTGATTATTTTAAAATATCTGAACATCACTGTGTGGAACTGATTGGGATTACTCTTCCCACAGTCCTGGACAACCTGAAAATATCATGGGATTGATATTTCCAGACTTGAAAAAACTAATTATGGAAATTAACATGATTTTAAAAAGCCAAATCATAGGAAAAATCATTGTAAAATGTAATTTATTCCTGTGATCAAAGCTGAATTTTCATCATCATTACTTCAGTCTTCAGTGTCACATGATCCTTCAGAAATCATTCTAATATGATGATTTGATGATCAAGGAACATAAACATGAAACAGTTGTGCTGCTTCATATTTTTTGTGGAAGCCATGATATATTTTCTTTTTAGGATTCTTGGATGAATAGAAAGTTCAAAGGAACAGCTTTTATTTGAAACAGAAATATTTTGTAACATTATAAATGTCTTTACCATCACTTTTGATCAATTTAATGCATTCTTGCTTAATAAAAGTATTAATTTCATCAAGAATACAATTTCACCCCAAATATATATATATATATATATATATATATATATATATAGGAATATATGCTCACTCACCTAAAGGTGGAGGATGTGAAGCTGGAGAGCTTCAATGCATTTAGGGTTGTGGAAAAAACAGATAATCAAACTAGTCTGTGGGGGAGTGGAGGGTTTAAGGAGCCAGGGGGGAGCCAGGAGCAGGAGTAGCCAGGCAGGGACCAAGGCCACAGCCAGCACAATGATCCAAGATGAAGTCACAGGAGGGAGGAGCTATGGTGGAGGCCTGGGTGGAGGGACCAGGGATGCAATCTCCAGCGACGGAGGCAGTTGTGGTGGAGCCAGACAGAGCTGAGGAGACACAGAGCCAGGGTGACACCGCAGGTCTGGAGGACCAAAGCCCGAGGTGGATCCAATGATGTAATCAACTGACGACGCGCCGAGGGATTGACAGGAACCAGCGGTGGCATGGCTATGGAACTGGTTTGGCTTAGGCAGAGGAGGTGGAAGACAGAGTTTAGAAAGTAACTGGGGACACAGGAAGCTGGGTGGGACCAGCAGGGTCAAGAGAAAAAAAGCACCTGGTCAGACGTACTCTGGGCTCTTCTGGGTTGTATGGCTCTGATGAATCTTCTGGCTCATTGTCCGCAACAGGCTCTGGCACCATGTCTGTGGTGGGCAGGTATTTATATTAAAACCTGTTTTACCATCTGCTCTGTATAACTTCTTTGTTGGCTCTGAATTGTCCGCAACAGGCTCTGGCACCATGTCTGTGTAAGGCTTATTAATTTGTTCGCTTATTAAAAAAACAGCACATCTATCTTCTCCTCAACAGTTTTTAGGAATCATTCATATTTGCAGCACAAATTGTGCACAGCACATGCAGGGGTTAAGGGTTTGTTCATATCATTAACTCTACATACTATGAGTGATAATACTAGCTTAGCAAACACCACAATTACTTGGCAATTTAATTCATGAAATCTTTTTTATCATATTTACAGCACATTTTCTGACACCTAGCCTGTGGTATGTATCTGGCAGGTTCACTTTAAAGCAGATTCTTTGCTGTTTTGGGCCGATCCATCAGAGCTTCAGACTTTGATGTGTGCGTTACACTGCTCTCATTATTGCTGCAGTCTAATGGGGACAACCAAAATAAAGGTATTAAATATGTATAAAACACAAGGTGTCTTCTGGGCATCACTGTCTCTCTCCTGCCCATGTTTTGTTTTTGTTGTGTTGTTTCCAGACACATCTAGAAATTGATGGCCTGTCAGCTGCAGGTGAAGAAGGGTCCTGTATCCAGACGCAGATTGGTGCGTTCAACCATAAATTAGTGCATATGGCACCCTCATCATATAATAAAGTTCTCGTAAACAAAAATCATCTTTTAGTTTGCATTTTCCTCCCAGACAGCACACACACACACACACATACCAAAGGTTTTTTTGTCACATTTCTCTACTCTGTTATTCACTCGTTTACAGCAATGTCTGCCGTCCCTCTAAACTACATGCAAATGCAAATTTCCCTCTGTTCTGACAAATTAATTTTACCTCTTTCATCCCCCCTCTCTCTCACTCCTTCTCAATCATTCTCTTGGGCTGAAGAGGAGCAGGACTTGACCATCTGGAGCTGTCGGAATGATATTGTTTAATTTGTTACATGATTAAGTGGTTGTTTCTCAGAGAGCACGAGGTCTTTCCAACAAAATAAAGACAAAAAAAAAGAGCAATTACAAAAAATGAGCATCTAAAGTAAAACTGCTTAGGCAGAAGATGCTTTCGTGTCTTTTGACACTTAAACTCATTTACACTTTCTCTTATTTTTTGGCGTTGCATCAGTCATAATGACATGTCTTATAACTACATGGGGTGAGAGTTTATGATTTGCTGAACTCCTGGCACCCATGAATCAAAAGCAATTAACACACAGAAAGAAAATGAAGCTACAACTTTCCATAGAAGTTACTTTATAATCTAGGAATGTTTTGAAAGAGTGTTTTAAATATTTGTTTTAATATGACACAATATTTAAACATTGATATATCATTATATATATATATATCTGTCATTCTATATTAGTACTATTAATTTGAATTAGTATAAGAATTTTCTTTTTCTCTTTTTCAAAAATGACTTTAAAGACATTTATAATTTTACAAAATGTTCTATTTATCAAAGAATCCTGAAATATGGATCACGGTTTCCATAAAAATATGAAGCAGCATGACTGTTTTAACATTGCTAATAATCATAAATGTTTCTTGAGCATCAAATCATCATATTAGGATGATTTCTGCAGGATCATGTGACACCTGAAGACTGGAGTAATGATGCTGAAAATTCAGCTTTGATCACAGGAATAAAATGTAAGAATTGTAATCATATTTGACAATATTACTGTTTTTACTTTATTTTGGAAATAAAAGTCTTTGTGAGCATAAGAAAACATTCAAAAACTCATACTTTTGAATGGCTGTATAACAATAATTACTCATTAAAGCCTGGTGATAAATATGCTGAGATTCTGATCCTATAGATTAAAAATAATGAATAAATGTTAATGAAATCCATGTGTTGAATTAATCTAACCTGAGTGCTTCAGAAGCGCAGGTTTGAGTAAAAGAGAAACTATTTATCTCTGTATGTGTATCCATCTTCATGAATGACAGGCTGTGCTAAACACAGAACATAATTTGTATTTTTAATAGCACTGCCTTCTATTTCTCTGACGTGCCTTAATCAATAACCAGAGCTGTCCCTGGCCACGCTTGGCGACCGTTTTTATTAATTTTAAACAAGCTCACTAACTAGGTGTCTGATATGGAGATGCATCTCACACTAGATAATAGGCAGGCTGGATTGATAGGTTCATTCTGAAGCCTGTCTCTCTCACCTTTCCCTCTCCCTCTCTCTCCATCTGTCATCACATGATTTAAGACAGAGCAAGACACGTTCTGTCATTCTGTCCTGAGCATGTGCAGCTAGAAAAATACAGATGCAAATAAACAAGGAAATAAATAAATAAACATTTTTCAATATAGTTGTCAAGAAACTGATCTGAAACATGGGTTGAGGATCCAAATGCAGCTTTTATTGGAGAAATCCAGAATTGTAATCCAAAAGAAAGGCAATAGGTCAAAAAACAGGGTAAACAGTCCAAACAATAACAGGGTCAGGTACAGGCAAAAACAGAGAAATCCAAGAATAATGTGCAGAATATCAAAAAACCAAGATACAGGAAACCAGGAGAATGCTCAGAATTGCAGTGTGATACTAGACAAGACTTGAATGACTCAGATAACCAGGCTTATGTGTAGAGGTAATGAGCTAAATGAGACATCAGCAGTGTGTCCACCAAACTAGAAGCCAGTGTCAAATGCCTAGGGACCACCTTTGTAGCCTCAGGTGCGGTTTTCATGATGGCTAAAGACTCTGGGGTGGCGACCATGATGTTAAGAGGCTATGGCGTGGCGGCCGTGACGTGAAGAGGCTCTGGCGTGGCGGCCATGACGTGAAAAGGCTCTGGTGTGATGGCCATGACATGAAGAGGCTCTGGCATGGCGGCCATGATGTGAAGAGGCTCTACCCTGAAGACCATGACATGAAGAGGCTCTGCTGTGGTGGCCATGACATAAAGAGGCTCTAGTGTGGCGTCCATGACATGGAGAGGATCTGGCATGGCAGCCATGATGTGAAGAGGCTCTGGCGTGACGGCCATGATGTGAAGAGGCTCTGGTGTGATGGCCATGAGGTGAAGAGGCTCTGGCGTGGCGGCCATGATGTGAAGAGGCTCTGCCGTGAAGGCCATGACATGAAGAGGCTTTGGCGTATCAGCCATGATGTGGAGAGGCTCTACCGTGGTGGCCATGACATAAAGAGGCTCTGGCGTGGCAGCCATGATGTGGAGAGGCTCTGCCATGGCGGCCATGACATAAATAGGCTCTGGCGTGGCATCCATGACGTGAAGAGGCTCTGGTGTGGCGTCCATGACGAGAAGAGGCTCTGTCATGGCAGCCATGACATGAAGAGGCTCTTGCTTGGCAGCCATGAGGTAAAGAGGCTCTGGTATGGCAACCATGATGTGAAGAGGCTCTGGCGTGACGGCCATGATGTGAAGAGGCTCTGGTGTGATGGCCATGAGGTGAAGAGGCTCTGGCGTGGCAGCCATGATGTGAAGAGGCTCTGCCGTGAAGGCCATGACATGAAGAGGCTTTGGCGTATCAGCCATGATGTGGAGAGGCTCTACCGTGGTGGCCATGACATAAAGAGGCTCTGGCGTGGCAGCCATGATGTGGAGAGGCTCTGGTCTTGGGACCACCAGACTGGAAAGTTCTGTGGACACTGGACTAGCAACCATCAGACCTGGATGTGCTATAATCTGTGGTGGGCCAAGCTTTGTGGCCACCGAATATGACCCGGGGCCAGTATCATAAACATTATGTTAAGACTGTGTCTTAAGAACTAGTCTGAGCAACTAGCAGTTAGTTAGAGGTAATCAGTCTTACTTTTCAATATCAAATTAGACAAATCTAAGTTTTTATGTAACTGCCCCTCTTTACAAGATGTAATATAAGTCTCAGGTGTCCCCAGAATGTGTCAGTTTCAGCTCAAAATACGGCATAGATCATTTATTATACCCTGCTGTAAAAGCCCATTTTGAGCTAAAGCAAAATGCAAAAAAGCAAATGAGCTGCTGCTCCCCACCCCATTTTCCAGAAGAGGGCGGAGTCTTTGCAGCTTAGGCCTTGGATACTCTACCAAAAATTAACAAAACATCTGTTTAGTTTTGATTATTATCTCTATTGCGGTTACGCTCACGTGACATTGCAGTTCTTAATCATCGTGAAAGTTTATTTTCTGCATGCGTTTTAAAGCTATTTCAGCCCAAACATCTGATATATGGTTTTCTGATCACACACATCCGAAAGCATGCGCACAGAAAGCTGGCTGTCGGATAGCACATCCCATGAGTATTAAACTAAGTTCTCTTCATCTCTTCAATTCATATTGCACTTAAAGTGTCAAATGGTTATGTCAAAAACACACAAAGTTCACATAAACACACTCGGTTATGTCTGTAAACAGCAGGGAAAGAAATCGCATGTGTATATTAGATCTGTGTAATAAAGTGATATCAGCGTAATATACAGTACCTACTGCTATAGCTGTTGTTAATATGAATCAAACAACCAAAGAAAAACAGTAAATCACTCACCGCTCCTGACTGAATAACTTTAGTAGCTTTAATAAGAATTTCTTACTCTGACTTTATGTGGCATCTACCCTGAAAACACATCAGTAACACTTTATAATACAGTAACAAAACACTTTTGTTAATTCATCGTTTATAAATTTTAGGGTGTACTCACACTAGGCACGGTTGCCCCTCCTCCCCACTCCCCCGCTGGCCTGCACTCACATTGCACTTAGCGTACCGGGCCGGAGCACGCTTACGTCATTCACGATGCAAATTTTTGTTTTGAAGAAGACAGGAAGAAAAGCGCTTTCGCTAATAGACTGCCTAATAGATTTATCATTTATGCCACGCAGCGATTTTCATTTGACGGCACTGTACATATCAGAAGATTACGGAGGCACCTGACATAGATGGAGGGATTTGCAGCTTTACTCGCAAACTACAATTCATGTTCATCAATAAGGTGAGAACCAGGACTGTTATAAACCTAAATATACTTGATTTAATCGAAAAGTGTATCCAAGTAGTAATAGTTTGGTGTTTGCTGTCGTAATGATGACAGTAGCACACAGCTGTTCCACGCTCTGGCACGGTTAGCTCTCACACTGCATACGAACCGTGCCCCAGCCCAACTGAACCACGCTCTGGCCCACCTCTTCCAAGCGGGCCAGGCCCGGCTAAATGAACTGCGCCCAGGCACGGAACGGAGCGCTCACACGCTCAGGCATGGTTCAGAGCACCTAGTGTGAGTACATCCTTAGTCTCTATATACAGTGATAGGCTGTACAAATAGAGAGTTCTTCATTCATTGTTAAATTATCATAGTTTATAATTAGCTGATATGAGCTGCTATCGAGTTAGATAATGGTTTTTAAAACTTTGTTAAAAACTTGTTAACCATACCTATGATGTACAGTATTTTGAACCAATATAAAGGAGTACTCACTTTAGATTAGGTCACAGAAAATAAGTCAATGCCTGTTCACACAAAGGACGATAACTATAATGATAATGATAAAGATCTACAAATCGTTCTCAATATAAAAGAATAGCAGAGTCCACTCACACCACAACTATAACCATAACGGCACAAAGGAACCATAGCATTGAAATCATGTTCAGAACTATTTTATACTGACGAATAATAAAAACAATGACAGCCAATCAGAATCCATCCTGCTTTAAAGAGCTCAAGCATTTAAAACTGGAGCGCATGAATAAACAGAACGATATCATCAATGTTAATATGGTTATCCTTACAGTTATCTTTATAGTTATCGTTCTTGGTGTGAACAGGCCTTTACTGTAAACTTATTATAACGTGTTGTCAAAGCATTTAAAATTAAAATAGAATGATTTTGTGTATCTTGTTCTTGATGTTTTCTGATGAATCACCCACCTTTTCTGTTTGGCAATAGAAACAGATTGCTGAAGATGCCTATTAACCCCAGTTTCTGCCACAACACAACTTTGAAAGAAAACAATGCATCCCTGTGGAGCATTTCATACTGAGTGTAAACCTGGTCTGCAAGGAACAAAAAAAGCTACAGCAGCATCTAACAAAGTAACTTACAATGAACACAGCACATGCATTTTGTCATTCTCTAGGGATCAAACTCATTGGCTAGCCATTGCTACCACTGAGAAAAATGTGAATGTTTCACGTTTTCAGTTTTCAGGTATGCAAGCATTTTCAGAGAATGACCGAAATTTACACCAGATGGTGTGCAAAGTTTCATGCCGGATGAATCTGCGATTGCAGATTCAAAATGCTGTTCATGTCAAGGCTCCACTACTGACATTGCTCTGTGATAAGTTGAGAAAATTCTGTTCACTGTTGTGAGCTATTGTGGGTCGTAGTTGTCATCAGCTGGCATAGTATCTATGATAACTTGATGACAGATTGCAATGTGTAGATTCCCTCACAAGATCAGGCAGGATGGTTACAAGATACCTGGCGGTATTCACAACTCTGCAGAAGAGAAGAAGAGACTAGGGTCTGTCTGAGCTCCTTTTGTGTCCGTTCTGATGAGAAATTAGTTAACTCGCTTGTGCAACATTTCCTGGTCTTTCCCCATCCTAAAGGTGCCGTGGCTTGGCCTTTTATGAAGCAATGTACCTTAATGAGAACATTAACTTAATTATTAAAATAGGCACTGCAACTTCCTCTTGTTAATGTGAAGTTTAGTCTATTGCTCTATCGCCAAACAAGGCATTTGGCGTGCAAGCAATAGAAATGTCCTAACATTTCCAAATATCACAATAAATACAATTCCAGATTCAGTTGGAGTACTCCTTGCTTGGCCTCATGTGGCATATTAGAGGTCTGATGGCTTACTTATAGGCAAGCGATCTCTTCAACTGAGGGAAAGCAGTTTGCTGAGTATGAAAATTTGTGAATTGGGGAAGTATTTTCCCTGAGTTTCTCTGGCACCTTTCATGACAGCGATTACGCAATCTGTCTAATATGCAGAAATAACTAATTTACACTGAACCCGTCCAACCCCTCTGCTGCCTCTGTTGTGTGATGACTAATTACTGCATTTCAATGAAATGAGCAAGTTGTGAAATTCTGTGCCATAACTAAATTAAGGCGAATTTTGGTTTGTTAGTCCAACAAAGTCACGAATGATTTGGGCTCAAATTCAGAGGAAAGTAAGAATAATCACTACCTTTGTCTAAAGCAGACGACTAGAAAATTTTCCCCATGTAATTCTTAAAGGAATTGTTCATCATTTACTCACTCTCCTTTTGTCCTTCCAAACCTAAATGACAATTTTCTTTATATGGAGAGGTTTGGAAGAAGCTTCAGGCAGCTCTTTTCCATTAAATTGTACAGGGGTGTCCAAACCTGCTCCTGGGAGGCCAAAGTCCTGAGTTCCAACCTGTCTCAACACCCTTGCCCGGGGCTACATCTACACTAACCTGGATGCATTTGAAAACGCATCTTTTTCTCTGTTTTGGCCTCCCATCCACACTGAGACAGCATTTTTGTCAAGTGGAAACTGAGCTTTTGATAATGCTATGCCAAGTGGATAAATTAGAAAATGCCGTTTTCTGCGTTGTAGTGTGGGCACTGAAAATTGAGGTATTGGAAGACGATGACGTTCATATTGTAGCGATCAAGTGTGCCGCACAAGTCCTGAAAAGTGAAGCCAAAACGTTTTGATCGCTCCTAGGTGGCTGGTCCCAGTATAGGTCCAGTATAAACCCCACCTTATCAATGTAATCTAATGGGACGTGAGACAAAAATACACTTCAAATAAATTTTTCTGTAATTTCTGTCATTTTAGGTAGTTTTTATCACGATGAAGCAAGTTCAAGTGTTCATTTTTTAAATATGTTTGGTTTTAGTTAGTTATTTGATTAAATAAAAACGGGGGGTATGACATCATGATTGACAGCTGAGATTGATGGCTTCTCTTCTCTGACTTTTTTCGGGATCGTCAGGAGGAGACTGGAGCTTTAACTTTAATTTTTACATTTCCATAACTGTTTATTTTACACAGACATAATGAGTTGTTCTGCAGTAAACTGTACTAACAGATATTGCGGGAGTGTGGGTGGGGTTTTGATATCACTCTATCTCTACTTCCTGCTCTCTACTTTGCAGACAAAGTAGAGAGCAAGAGCAAGCATCAGAACATCAGAGCAAGATGTCAGCGACACTGGCGGCTTCTTTTCTACAATGGAAGAGAGTGAAGGTACGTGTCCATATTTTTTTACAGTCTATGGTAGTGATAGATCTCTGTGTGCCTACTATGTGCTATACACTTTCACAGTGTTGCCAATTTGTACAATATTCATAATATAGTCCTGCGATGATGACAGAAAATTTACCCGCAGCTGTTTTAGACCATACATGGAATGCTGATTGAGTGCGACCTGGATCCACCAATGAAATATTTCGTTAATTAAATGGTCGTGGAGAATAGTGAGAGAACTTTATTATATCTTGCTTCTCTGTATCATCTCAGCGAGCTTTTATCATGTTTTACACATGCACAGTAAGATGATTTTAGCATTGCGTGACGGACGCGCACATGAAAACTTGTCTGTGTTTTACATCATCGACCCATTCACGTTCGGTGACTGTGAGCTGCATTTCACAAAGAAATCTCTAACGTTAATGTTAGTCATAGTTTGTCATAAAACTAAGACAATTTGAGGGTCGTCTCAGGAGAAGTCACAGTGCAGGACTGTGTGCCAAATCTTATGGCTGACAGAATATCATTTGAGGTAAAATTTGATTGCAACAGTCATTAAAGGAATAGTTCACCCCAAAATGAAAATGATCCCATAATTTACTCACTCTCAAGCCATCCTAGTTGTATATGACATTTATCTATTTAACACGTTATTAAAGTAAAATATCTAGCTTCCGGCGGACCGCCTTCCGTATTCAGTTTACGGAAAGAAAATGTAACTGCCATGATGATGACGTTGGACGTAATGCAAGTGCTTTAAACTGCAATAGACGTTACACTTTCTTCTTAAGTTGAATACAGAAGGCGGTCCATCGGAAGATTTTTTTTTTTTTTTTGGAGCCATCTGAATTACTTTTATAATGGTTGGATGCACTTTTTTGGGCTTCAAATTTTGGGCTGCCATTCACTGCCATTCTAAAGCTTGGAAGAGCCAGGACATTTTTAACATAACTCTGATTGTATCTGATAGAAGAATGTCATACACACCTAGGATGGCTTGAGGGGGAGTAAATCATGGGATAATTTTCATTTTTGGGTGAACTATCCCTTTAATCGACTGTCGGTGAACATGTCAAACTAACAACCAAAGCCTACAAATTTTAACCTAGGATCAGAGGAATGTTTTAGGCTAAATCAGATGGCTAAATCATGGCCAAAATCGAACAGTGTGAACCGGCTTAAGTGTGGACGCGAAACCTTTGGAAAAGACTTATGATATATCCAGATTAATGTAGACATAGCCTGGAAGTTTAAATTAATCCTGAAGCCCTTGATTAGCTGGTTCAGGTGTGTTTAATTAGGTTTGAAACTAAACTCTGCAGGATAGTGGCCATCCAGGAGCAGGATTGGGGTCACCATGATTTTGCTAAGAAAGACACGTTTCTGGATCGACATATTTTGTTGATTCTGGAACAGCATTCCTGCCTGAAAATTTAGTCCTAACCCTATCCCTTCCCCTAAACCTAAGCCTGCCCATGCCTAAAATCAGAGGGAAATGACAGTGAATTACAATGATGTAGAAGCACCTAAACCTGGTTGTAAGCCTAAACTTCACATAACCTGTAAACCTTTCCCTCAAATCTGATTGGAATGTTGTTCCAGGATCAACAAAGATGTTGATCCAGGAACATGTTGTACTTGGTGAAATCACGTTCACCTGGGATTGGACACCACTGCAGTTACAGTTTACAGGACAGAGAAAAAAACACACACACACAAAAGCTCCACCACAACTCTCACAGAAAGTGCTTGTGTGTCTCATGGCCAAACGCCATTGACAAAACTGACGCAACTCCTAAAGGTACAGAAAGGAGGACATAAGGATGTTATACACAGAGCAACTTTTTGAGCAATGTTGATGGGCAGTGTTGCCGTCAATGGGCAACCAGGTGAGACACAGGGCCCATGACAGATCTAAAGTATCCAGATAGAAATTTGTTGCCCATTCTCAATGGGAAAGTGGCCTAGCAACATCACTCGGCAACATTGCTTTCATATTTGATGAACTAGTTCTGAACAGTTTGATGAACAGTTTTTAAACCGAACTGAATCAACACTAAACTGACTTCAGCTGAATAATGACACTATTGTCATTTTTTTACAGCAGAGTTGAATTCTGTTTGCATCATTGAATTGTTATTCTCCTGTTTATCACTGTAAAGCATCTTTGAAACAATCTGTATTGTATAAAAGGCTATATAAAGGTGACTTGACTGGAATTACATGAGAATGAGTATGTCATTTTTGGGAGAACTGAAGAAGAGTGGATGTGTGGTTGGTTGACTGCAGTATCCATCTATATTAGATGAATTTCATGACTCTAGTCGATGTGAATGCTCCTTTGTTCAGTTAAAAGACAAAGGTGATCAGAATATTCATGATCAATACATAGGTTGTCCGCTTGTCCTGTGTAGAGTTGAGCCATTCTCAGCATTTCAGGCTGTAGACAGGGAAACACCCAGGATAGATGGTTAGTTTGTAACACAAAAAGACATAAACACACAATTTCTAGTGTCTACAATTCACCTGTCCTGCACATCTTGTGGGAGAAACCCATACCAAGCATGTGGAGAACATCCATCCGTCCTCCTTTACTGCATTATCCCCTGCAGGGTTGTGGAGATACTGGAGCCTATCCCAGCGTCTTGGGCCATAGGCGGGGGACACCCTGGATGGATGGCAGGGCTCACACTGGAGGTCTTCACGGGTCCAAAAATTCGTACCCAAACCCGAAGAGACCCGTAAATGTGTTAAATACATTGTGAAAGTTGGACACGAACCCGTGCAGAACCAAGAAATGCCATAAATGTACTACCCTGAACCGATGCGGACCTGTCTATTTTTTGAAAGCTTGACACAAATCCGGCCGGGAAGACACAGACTCGACTGGACCTGATCAGCACATATTCCATAGCAAATAGCTATTTCACAAGTTCACACTTACATATAATTAAATAGAGTAAAGGTCATGCGTATTTGGCATACTGTCTGGGGCGAGGGCTCCGACCTCAGAATTTGGCCCGAACCCAGAGTGCTCCCCACCCCCTCGGTTGTGATAGGAATAGTTAGAACTAGGAGTGAGGAGATGGGGTGGTCAAGGAACAGAGATAAGTCTGCAGTATATATACCTCTTATCTTGTTAATTGGTTTGATTAACTGAATGCATTCCTCTCGTGTTAATTAGGTTAATTATCTGAACGTGCTCCTCCTGAACTTTAATAAAACATTATTAAAAAGTCAATAAACAAGTTATGAAAATAAAACTTTGTCTAAAGGTTAGCAGGCTTCTCCCTTATACCTGACTGTGATGCATACAATCCTCCTTGCCAAGAAAGTTCCATCATGTTATTCCTCTTGCCGATTAAAAGAGCACATGCAGCACAGGGAGCAACCTGAAATATAAGCTTTTGAATGCAATTTAAGTGTCATAGAAAACATTCATGTGACAGTTCATCTCAGATTCTGTTGCTGATTTGAAATACACAATATTGCCAAAAGTATTGGAACACCCCTCCAAATCATTGAATCAAGGTGTTCCAATCACTTCCATGGCCACAGGTGTATAAAATGAAGGCATGCAGATGTTTCAACAGGGGCCATATCAAGACATTTTGGACAATTTCATGTTCCCAACTTTGTGGGAACAGTTTGGGGATGGCCCCTTCCTGTTCCAATATGACTGCACACCAGTGCACAAAGCGTCAGTCCATAAAGACATGGATGAGTGAGTTTGGTGTGGAGGAACTTGACTGGCCTGCACAGAGTCCTGACCTCAACCCAATAGAGCACCTTTGGGATGAATTAGAGCGGAGACTGCGAGCCAGGCCTTCTCGTCCAACATCAGTGCCTGACCTCACAAATGCGATTCTAAAAGAATGGTCAACAATTCCCATAAACACACTCCTAAACCCTGTGGAAAGCCTTCCCAGAGGAGTTGAAGCTGTTATAGCTGCAAAAGGTGGGACAACTCCATATTAAACCCTACAGGTTAAGAATGGGATGTCATTAAATCTCATATACATATAAAGGCAGGCGTCTCAAAGCTTTTGGCAATATAGTATATGTTATTTAAATGTGAGTGTGCAAGGCTGTGAGCAGTTTTTGAGATTTGAAGTTTGTTTGCATTTACTTGCACACAATAGGAACAGGAAAACTCACTGTGTGCTTGCATTAACTCCGTCCGCTCTGCTTCTGATGGCTGGGGACGCTGACGGCTGGGGTTGTCTTATTTCCCGGCTCACACTTTTCTCATCCTTTACGCACCATGCCTACTGACTCTGATTACGGTCGGGTGTTCTCTGATCGACTCGGGTATTACACACAATGATAAAAAGACCCAAATTAATATATTAGGACGCCAGCCGGACCCAGCTGACCATTTCAAATATAGACCCAAACACGCACGGGTCCCGGGTCCTCAGGTCTCGGGTCCTCTGTGAAGACCTCTAGCTCACACACACTTTCACACCTACGGACAATTTAGTATCTCCAAATCAGGTATCCTGCATGTTTTTGGATTGTGGGGGAAACCAGAGCACCCAGAGGAAACCCATACAGACACGGGGAGAACATGCAAACTCTATAAAGAAAGGCTTCTTGGCTCAGCCGGGACTCAAACCAGGCACCTTCTTGCCTGGAGATGACAGTGCTACACAGTGAGCCACCGATGCCATCCAGCTTTAAGACCAGCCAGCCTCTGTCTCCAGACCAGTCCCCCAAAAAGGTCCTGTTCTATCTTTGCTTTCACTGTCAAAAAAGGCCAAAAACAGAATAAAAAAACCTGTAAAGATTGAAGAGGCGAAATCCCTGGAAATTACACATTTCCAAAGACTAGACAGCCCAAAGGGGTGCCTGTTACGATCTCTTAACCAACAATTACTGGAGTGTAGTACCAGTGGCCCCTGATGAGATCACAGAGCAGAGGCTTCTACCAAAGCCCATTTGAGCTGGAGAAAGACAGTCAATCAATACTAAGGCCTGTGCAGATACTACCTGTCAACAGGCTTGAGGAAAATGGATGCCTGAGAAAGCCATAACTATGATAAATCTACTCCCCCGGTTTGGCAACTAGCCCCCTCTCTCTTTTTCTCGCTCTCTCTCCTGCCTTTTCCTTCCTTTCTGCCGTCTGTCTTTGACTAATGTATGCGGTAAAGCTCCCTCCAACCACTCCACACACCGGCGTGCCATCGTTCTGATTGGCCAATCAATCTCTGCGTCGATGTGGAAGGCGCATTAAAATAAATTTGTCACTGTAAGTTTATGAAATATTGATACCTGAGATAAGAGGGAAAGGTGTTGTCAGGATCTTACTTGGGTAGGTTAGGGTAGGAAAGTGAAAGTTAAGAATCAAGAAGTGATTAGCTTGTGAAGGGTGTATAATGGGATCTGTTCAGATTTGGTGACTGGTACAAGGTAAGGTTGAGAATAGGTGTTGGACATGAAGATTTAAATGATCTTGGTTCTTGCCTACAATCCTCCTTATGACTTGGACATGCTGGCCAGTTTGCTGTAGCACTGCAAAAGATGTGAATGGGAAATGGTGAATGAATGTGCATATATCATATATTAATGATATCATATATCAGCAGGGCCATTTGGTCTGGTGAGGCAGCTCAATCAATGTGAAATTCCAAGCTGAAAGTTTTGCTGTCAGTCTTTGGCATGTATCATGTGTTTCATAGTAGTTAAGCAGCAGTAGGGAATATTTCTGAAGACTGCACACATTTATATTTCACAGGTTCACCTATGGGGTGAAGGAGAACAGTCATCAGGGTAAAGATAAAATATAGTTGGCTAGGTGTCCAAAGTGAATGAGGGTTCGATGAGAATGACGACCTGTACTTTTTTCACCCTGTATTGTAGAAAGGTGGAGTTTGGGTGGAAGAGGCATGACAGAAGCAATGAGCGTGGAGAGAGGTAAGCTGCACTGATATAGTCTTGCTTAATTGATCAAATTAGCAGGCATTTCTCAAACCTTCATTTGCAATTATATTTTTATGTCAGCCAGTGTTTCCAGGATTTTCAAGTCCAGTAGAAAGGCAACAGGAAGTTTTCTATTCAGTTTCTCTCAAATGTAGTCTAACACAGTGGCTAATATAGTATATACTCTGATAGCACACGTACATCACCGAGACGTCTATTTGATGTCTGCATTACATCTGCAAGATGTATTTTTTTAAAGTGTTTGCCCATCTGTAATGTCTCTAAGACATCCCTTACTTCAAGTTCATTTTATTAAGTATACTTAATAATAAGTAATGTTCAAGTATATTTGTAAGTATAATTTTTGTAGTATAAAAAATGTACAAATGTACTAATATCAATGTACAACTTTTAATACTACTTGGGACCAAATTGGCCCACTTTTTAGTATATTACCCAAGTAGGTAACACTTTATAATAACTGCATGCTATGAATCATTATAGCATTAGTAAATAGTTAGTTCATCATTCATAAAGCATTAATAGACATTAATAAGCAGTTTATAAAAGTGCTTAATTCTTGATTTATAAGCATATCTATAATGTGTTTAATAATTGTATTTTCATACTTTATTAATGATCAATTTATCATTTCTAAATTATTACATTATTTACAAACCAGTTATTTAGTTGTTGTCAGTGGTTTATAAAATCATTTAGAAAAGTAAATGATTAATAAAATATTTAAATGTATATTTATACATATTATTTAGACATATAGTAATAGTTACACAGTGTGTTAATACATGCTTTATTAACATTTTTCCTACTGTGATTCATGATTAATTCAGGTAGTTATAAAATATTTAGCTGTCAGTTAACTATTTTTGTGAGCTAAAGTTATATTTATGCCTCGTAAAGCAAAGGAGATTTAAAGACTCAGTTATTTTCTGAACAGAAAACGGAAACAAACACAGCAGAGTGATACAGATCTCTAAAGCTCTGTTTAGCAGACACCTTAGAGATGTATCCTACCTGTGCTATGTCACAAAAATGTCTGACATACACAATTACCATCCCACTTTACTTAAAATACACATAGATTGTAAGAATAAGCCACCACAGTCATTTAAAAATATACAAAATAACACAAAGTGAAAATAAAGTAACATTTCGGGGTTATAGAAGCAACAGCAGAGATGGTCTTATTATTGGGAGATACGAGGGTCCGTGGCTCTACCATTGGCTCTATTAACTAGTCGTAACTAGTTGTAACCAGTGTAACGGCTAACTTGGATCACATTACAGCCTTGACGGTCAGAGTTGTGTGACAGTCAACATCACTGTTTGAGAACAACATAGAAATTAATGAGAAGTGCCGTAAACTGAATCATACCTGTTGAGCAATTGATCAAAAACATTTTTTTTTTTTTGGTGTAAACTTGAAAAATAGAGCAAACATATTGAAGATTAGACGCGTCTTTCAAAATAAAAGTCTTGCATCAGAAAACCAAAATTACATTTGTTGCTGTTGTTGCTACAGGATTGCAACCCACCAGCGGAGAAACACTGGTCCAAAACATTTAATTGACTGTAGAAAACTATCTATGCTGATGGCATCCAAAGCATATTTTGGTTCCCGTTTACAATCCACCATATAACCTTGACATACTGTGCAGGTGTGCTGGTAAAATTGTATGAATGATTGTACATATCCCAATATTATTCATCAGCAGATTCTGGTGCACTTTGTTAATCAGTATGAAATTACACACACATCTCATTTTATCAACTGGTGATAAAATCAACACACAGGCCGGCCTTCGCTCCCCACGTGCATCAATGAGCCTTGGCCGCCCAAGACCCTGTCTCCGGTTCACCACTGTTCCTTCCTTGGAGCACTTTTGATAGACACTGACCACTGCAGACCGGGAACACCCCACAAGAGCTGCAGTTTTGGAGATGCTCTGACCCAGTCGTCTAGCCATCACAATTTGGCCATTGTCAAACTCGTTCAAATCCTTACGCTTGCCCATTTTTCCTGCTTCTAACACATCAACTTGTTCACTTGCTGCCTAATATATCCCACCCACTAACAGGTGCCGTGATGAAGAGATGACCAGTGTTATTCACTTCACCTGTCAGTCAATTCAAGTCACCTATATTTATTTAGCACTTTTTACAATGCCAATTGTTTCAAAGCAGCTTCACAGTGTTAACAGGAAAATAATGCAACAGAATTTGATCCGGCTAATTTCAAGTATCATATAGTGTCAATGCGGGCAGATTGGTAATATAGATGAAATTTAGGTGTCCCCAACTGAGCAAGCCAAAAGCCAGAGGCAACGGTGGCAAGGAACCAAAACTCCTTCAGGGCCAGAATGGAGAAAAAAACCTTGGGAGAAACCAGGCTCAGTCGGGGTGCCAGTTCTCCTCTGGCCGACGAACAAACAGTGTATGATTATAATTCTGGCAACATTACAGGTCTTAATTCATATTAGGTAAATAGATATTCGTAAGATTATTCGAAAGATTGGAGTCGTCACGCCAGAGACGGGTTTAATGAGGATGTCGTGTCGATGCGGCATTTACGGGGGGGAGTTTATTTGACACGCTCTCTGCAGACATTTCAGGGATGCGTTGGTCATGTCCAGGCGCTGGTCCACCGTCTGATCTGGATACGGCCCGGATCCGGCTGACTGCAGTAAACCTCGGGATAAACAGAGAGTGGTCAGTGGTCATAATATTATGCCACATGGGTGTATATACAGTATATACATGCAAATACTTCTTCAATATATACATGTATGTGTGTGTGTATTCAAATATACATAATTATACACAGTACACACACATATATTATGTAAACCAGGTGCATTTCAGTCTTGTCAACATTATTAAACACAATTAGCTTTTCTCACACAACATTAAAATAAGACTACTTATTCATTCATTTACCAAACTATAGTTAGGTAGCTAGCAAATAAAAAAACACTTCTTTTGACTTTGTTAGCAATAATTACTGAGGATGTCACTAAAGCTCTCAGCAATGTTAACTTATTCATTTTATTATTAATAATATTAATAACAGGGTAAAATACTGAAACACAACTCTGTGAAAAGGGTCCAACAGCAACAGGAAGTTCACATTTTAGATAGAGTTTGGCATACAATCCTCAATAATAGGTACTTATTTTATACAATACTTTTGTTTCCATGTATTGTACTTTCAGAGACATTTACACTTTTCAGAGATTCACATATCGCAAGATACAAGTTAGATTTAAACAGCACAGCGTCACGGCAGGCTCTGTGAATGGCTGCCGTACTCCACTGGAGTGTAAGATGAACTAATTTAGATAATAAGCACCTTTCTAGCTGAACAAGAGAGTGAGATAGATGGAGGGAGAGAGAACGAGTGCATGGAGGTTAATGACAGTCTATTCACCACCTCCTCTCTCCTTCCTAAGTGCCAATCTCAGTCTTATTGTTCTCAATCTCTCTTTAACGTATAGACTAATGCGAAACATGGTGCTCTATTCAGCATCAGACAAATGCAGCCAGTTCATTTCCAAACTCATAGTTGATTCATATCTTGGAGTCTGAGAGTTTGCACTGCACCCCTACAGGAGATACTGAATTGGTTGCCTAGAGGAAGATGGTATTCCATGGATTTTGAATTTTTCCTCTACGTCCTCTGACGTTTTACCTTCGAAAGACCTTCAGAGTTGCGTTCTCAGAGTGTCACTGAGGCCTTAACTGCCAAACTACATACAGTAATAGAAGACGGCGTGACGGGTAGTGGCTAGTGTTTAAAGCAGGAGTTTGGTAATGTAAATATCAGAGGTGTGATCATAGCTGGAGTATATCCTGCCAGACTGACTGGAGTCCCCCATCACCACCGTGAACTTCAGGGGATTTTCCTGCAGTTAGTCCACGGCTAGTCACTTTGGCTGAAATAATGGGATCTAGGTAGAAGAATTTAGATAAATACAGAAGTGTTTCATATAAAAGTTAGATGAAATGCTTTAATTAATCATAAACTAAAAGGTAAAAATTTTAATTATTAGAAGATAATCTCTGTAAAATCCAACAGTAATTCTAACTAACACTTTTAGTTAACTTTACTAATGTCTTACCTTAACTGTAAAAATCTAGTCATCTGTACTATCCACATACTATTCCTTGATTACTCAGAAACCCCAAGTTAAGATTAATTGATTGGTTTGAGTGCCATTTTGTCAAGGAAAGAGTTTTTCTGAGGCGGGGCAATTCTTAATGGACTCATGTCCTGCACTTCTGCTAGTTGCATTCACTCAGTTCCCAAAGTCAACATTGAATGTTGAATTGTATACAACTGAAACATTTGAGAGAACATCCCATAAGCTGACTTCAGGAACTGATGTTGATTTTCATAAAATGTTTAGTTTGAACTCGCCATCAGTGTTCCCTTTGGTTGGATACTTCATTTATATTATTGTAATTCTCTTCCTATTGATGCAGCGACGCAACAAGAAATCAGGAAGAGAAGGAATATATATATATATATATGTAAGGGATAATCCACGGCTAAAGGATTTTAATGCAACGTGGAGGCAAAGAACCACCCGACAGGAAGTGGAGGGTGGTTACCTCTGCGAAGTGCATTAAAATCTTTTAATGCATTGCTAGCCATGGATTGTCCCGTTTATACCATGGTCATTTGCCAGCATTGACAACTTAAAGCTGTTATTGATGTTTGCAGTGCAATATTTGATTGGAAGGGTAAAGTTGACGGTTATTTTCGTCAGTTACGGCTCGTTAGATCCAGCATGAATCACACACAGAGATGAAGTAGTGCATAAGATTACATTTATTTAAATGAATGAATTATAGCATTTATTTGAATTAATTATCGAGAGAGACACAGAGAGAGACATTACATTTTTTACTGCAGTCCTTCCAGCCAATCAGAATCAAGTATTCAGACAGACCATGGCATATATATATATATATATATATATATATATATATATATATATATATATATATATATATATATATATATATATATATATATATAAAATGTCATGTCAAATGATGTTTTAAAATGTTGCTAACACTTATGTCACAAACACATTGTGAACCTTTTAATTGGGTTGATATAATCCCTCTGTATTTGTGACAATATCTTGCAGTTGATCATGCTCGAGTCACACACACACTTCAACATTCAGCATCAAAACACAACCATGGTAACAATTACATTTTATTTCAAATAAATTATCAAGTACGCTCTACGGGTCTTTTTTAGTTACTAGAACTCTTGTGTAAGTGAACTATACTAACTAAGCATTTGTCAGCACAGAATACTATTCCTATTTCAGTTTACTTTTTCTTTTTTTTAAAGGCAGTTGGATTGCATGCTCTTTTAAGTAAGTCTAACTAATTAGATTTTACAGTGTATGGATTCACCTTCGTGTCATTCCAGTCCCGTATTGTTTTATTTCTTTCCGTGGAGTCCACAAGTCAGACAGCACTGCTAAAAATCCTTCTATTTTGCACTTTTCTCATTTTAATGAAGACGTAACAGGTTGCTCCTTTGGCTTGAATGACAGCAGCACAAAATCTGATTATCATGTTTTGAGAATGCTCTGTCTTTTACTTCAGTGGAAACAAGAAAATAAAAAAATTGCTGCCTTAAATTTTGAAGTACAATCAACTTGGATGTGTAAGTCATTTCAACTTAAATTCATTAAAACTTAAACTTTAATTCATTAAACATTAAAACATGAGTTAAATCTTGTATAACTTATAAAAAAAAAGTTGAAAATTACTTATAATAAATTATTGCTCGTATCATTTTTTACAGTGTACAGAGACACATGCTCTTATTCACTGACATTTACTTCACTTTACACTACCGTTAAAAAGTTTGTTTATGTTTTTGTATATCTTCTTCTTATAAATAACTCAATTATTATTAGTATGCTAATGTTAAGATTAGCATAATATGATAAATCAATAGATAAATAAAGAATAGGATTTATTAAAATAGAAATCGTGTCTAACATTGTAAACATCTTTACTGAAACTTTTGATCAGTCTTTGCTGAATAAAAGTATTCATTTCTGGTAGCACTTTAATTTTACAGCCCTGTATTTTAGTATTTATAATAACTGTGTAATAACTAGGTACTAACCTTGAACCTATCCCTAAACACTCTCAGAAAAAAGGAAAATGTGAAATCCACATGTGCCAGACGTGGCCCGGATCTGGGCCGACACTATGTTGCTGTCTGTGTAGTTACCTTACATTGCCCACTACTGTCTTAGGCAAGTACACTGTTAGTGAATGTAAGTGCACATACTGTAAAATAAAGTGCAACCTAATTTCACCCCAAACTTTTCCATATGTTCTCACACTACTGGACCCCACTACAGTATGTAAAGCACAGTTTCCAGTTTATTTTCTATAACACAAAGATTAAAAGTAACCTGACAAGCTTCAAAAAACGACACAATAAAAGTAGTCTACAAAACATGCATCCCAAGTCATGTGATAACTTTGTGTAAGGAAAAGACAAAAATGTGTCTTAATTTGTTCCCTTTGTAGCCTTCAAATCAAAAACACTGTAGCGTTCGATTTAAAACAGTCCAATTCACAATGGCATTCGACTACATCTGGCGCGACACATTTTGATTTGCCATCGTTGAAGTGCAAATATGACAGAAGGGTGAGTAAATGATGACAAAGCTCAGGGTTTGATGCTTAACATGCTAACCGTTAAGTCATCCCTACTTTCGTGAAACTACAGTAGGATTCAGTCTCTTCTTCTCATTTAGAATAAAGAATAATGTGTGCATGATTGTACAGATAAACACTTTGACTAGAGACATCAACATACAGTTAGCATGGATTGATTCTTCTTCTGAGAGAGAGAGAGAGAGAGAGAGAGAGAGAGAGAGAGATGGGGGCATTAATTAGGACACAAGGCAAGAGAGTGTGCTCACAGGATTACTAACACACAACTATATGACAGGGTTAAAAGAAGTCAGGACACACAAACAACTGAGTATGCAGCGCCCTCTATTGACCACCAGGAGCAGGTCAGCATTATTACAACCTTATTTTCTTCTGCCTGTAATTGCATTAAAGAAAAGATCAGCTAGCATAAATACTGAGCTAAAGTAGTAGAAAAGTGTAAACCTCAGATTGTGATATACTCATCAGCTTTTAGCTGAGAAACAAATTTGTGCTAAATGCAAATAACAACAGAAAGCTAGTCGTGTAATTGGGCAATAATTAGAATAGCAAAATAAATAAAGTTAGTGCTGGGCAATCGATTAATCGCGATTAATCGCATCCAAAACAAAAGTTTGTTTACATAATATATGTGT
>CM031965.1:2277500-2280000 GCA_018749465.1 Paracanthobrama guichenoti | reverse complement strand
GTGAGGAGTGAGTGATCAAGTACATGTGTGAGTGAGTGAGTGAGTGAGTGAGTGAGTGAGTGAGTGAGTGAGTGAGTGAGTGAGTGAGTGAGTGAGTGAGTGAGTGAGTGAGTGTGTGAGTGAGTGAGTGATCAAGTACATGTGTGAGTGAGTGAGTGAGTGAGTGAGTGAGTGAGTGTGTGAGTGAGTGAGTGATCAAGTACATGTGTGAGTGAGTGAATGAGTGAGTGAGTGATCAAGTACGTGTGTGAGTGATGAGTGAGTGAGTGAGTGAGTGAGTGTGTGAGTGATCAAGTACATGTGTGAGTGAGTGAGTGAGTGAGTGAGTGATCAAGTATATGTGTGAGTGAGAGAGTGAGTGTGTGAGTGAGTGAGTGATCAAGTACATGTGTGAGTGAGTGAGTGAGTGAGTGAGTGAGTGAGTGAGTGAGTGAGTGAGTGATCAAGTACGTGTGTGTGTGAGTGAGTGAGTGAGTGAGTGAGTGATCAAGTACGTGTGTGAGTGATGAGTGAGTGAGTGAGTGAGTGAGTGAGTGAGTGTGTGAGTGAGTGAGTGATCAAGTACATGTGTGTGTGAGTGAGTGAGTGAGTGATCAAGTACGTGAGTGAGTGAGTGATCAAGTACGTGAGGAGCGTGAGTGAGTGAGTGAGTGAGTGAGTGAGTGGAGGAGTGAGTGAGTGAGTGAGTGAGTGAGTGAGTGAGTGAGTGAGTGAGTGAGTGAGTGTGTGTGAGTGAGTGAGTGAGTGAGTGAGTGAGTGAGTGAGTGAGTGAGTGAGTGAGTGAGTGAGTGAGTGAGTGAGTGATCAAGTACATGTGTGAGTGAGTGAGTGAGTGATCAAGTGCGTGTGTGTGAGTGAGTGAGAGAGTGAGTTAGTGAGTGAGTGAGTGAGTGAGTGAGTGAGTGATCAAGTACGTGAGTGAGTGAGTGAGTGAGTGAGTGAGTGAGTGAGTGAGTGAGTGAGTGAGTGAGTGAGTGAGTGAGTGAGTGAGTGAGTGAGTGAGTGAGTGAGTGAGTGAGTGAGTGAGTGAAAATAAAAATTTAAAAAATTTAATTTTGGACAAAACTGTGACATCCAGAGAAGTCTTTAATTAAAAAAATTATTTATAAAATATGTATTTATAAAGTGATCAGTTGAGTTAACTTAAAAAAGTGAGGAAACTGCTGCCTTGAAATGATTAAATAATAAACGTCATGCGTCATTGAAAAAAATGAACTTATATGGAATTAAGTTCACGTTATTGTTGTTACTTTCTGTTATGGCCTAATTTTGCTACTAAACAAATGTAGATTGACATGAAACACATGGAGGTGGATAAAATAATAGAAGACTATAGTGTGAAGCTCACTAGAGTTGAGATTTTGAGATGCAGACTATATAATATCAAGGGCTTAATAAAGTGTAGATTCATCCTTCAGAGCAGCATCAGCGCTGAATTATGTGCGGTGAGATATTAAAGCACTCCTGAGGAAGATATGCATTCAGATGATTGACAGAAGCTGAAAATGGACTTTGTATTCTGGGATTCATAATGCATTATAATTGCTATATACAAAAACATATAAAAGTGTTGAGAAACGTGTCCCAGTGTTCCCCTCAGTATAAATGTCTCTTATTTGCAACGTTATTTTCATAATCTTTTCATGAAATTGTAATGATTTTCTCCACCTCTGAAAAAAAATACAAATTATTTGTTGACATAAGCAATGCCATGCGAGTGGTGAAAGGTCAAATTAACCAATAATATAGAATGCCGATTTTCCTGATCCAATCAAATCTGGGATAAAAACACAATGTCTCTCATATTAAATCCATGTATCCCTCGTATTATGGAGGTTAAATGCGTTGTGAATGCCGTCTCATGTAGTGTTTGAATATTTTAGCACTTTTAATTCATCTATGTCCTCTTCTGTCATATCAGGCTTTTCTGTAAAGTATTATGAAACGGTTTGTTGAAATGATGGTATGATTTCTTGTGTGTGCACAATAACACACAGGCAGAGGAAATCCCACAGATTCAGGATCAGAGGATTCTTGAGACACAACCATCCAGCAACCTCCGCAAAACATCCTGGCAGCCGTTAGAAAACACCCAGAACAGCCTGAGCATCGAGGCAGCACGTTTTTCACACACACACACACACACACACACACACACACACACACACACACACACACACACACACACACACATTTCTATACAACATGTACAAATCCAGTTAACATTATTAATTAATTAACTAATTTAACGTGTTTTTGTTCCGCTCCACACACACACACACACTTCATCACACTCTCTTGGCATCTCTGCTGTGCTGTGTAATTTTTTCTTTGCTTCCTTTCTTTCGTCTCTCCTTTTTTTAAACACATGTCCTCATTTTTAAACTATCTATCATGTCCGCACCAGTGGGGGCTTTTAAACTGTGCAATTGGCACTTTCTCGGCTGCTGAGCTGGAAAAGGCTGTAGTGCTGTGGAAGACACAAATCTGGAATACACCT
>CM031965.1:2250000-2275000 GCA_018749465.1 Paracanthobrama guichenoti | reverse complement strand
ACCGTCTCCCAGGCGGGGCAGTTGTTGGTCCGATGCGGGGCCCCTGGAGGCCTGGGCCGAGTGATGCGTCTGCAGGCTGTCAGTGATGAATGGAGAGCTGCGTAAAATCTTTTTAATAACCTATGAGAAAAGAGTCCAGAGAGCACATATACATACCTGCAAATGGAGGACTCTCGCCAGAGAGTGTATTACAGTCCGCTTGACTGCATTTTTAGAGCCAAAAGTGTGGGAGGAATTATTCTAGAGAGAGAGAGAGAGAGAGAGAGAGAGAGAGAGAGAGAGAGAGAGAGAGAGAGAGAGAGAGAGGCGACGTTTAAATTCAACAGGTAAATCTGGTTCAAACCAAGCGCAAGACGACAGCTCTTGTTGGCAGTGTGCAGTCAGATATTCACTTTGAAAGTATCAGGGTGAATAAATATAAAAAAATAAAAACGCATTTTGCGTTTTGAAAATTAAACCATTAGGAATAAAATAAATATAAATGTTTTTTTCATTTTAAAATGTGATTTTATTTATTTATTTGATAAGAGATCTAGTTATCTACTGAATATGTAATGTCTTCAAACTTTTGAAGTTTGTGTCAAAATGCTTTTTTTAGGATATACAGGTATATGTAATATTTTAAATACTGTTCACACAACAGAACTATTTAAAGTAGCAAAAAAGTCTAAAGGAAATGGTGACATTTGCACTTGAAATTAAATGAAAAATTTGTATCAAATGCAATTATCTGAAGACCCACTTCAGTAGATCTTTATATGTAATTTCATAATTACTTCTATTGTCAGGGTTAAAGTGTACTCTGATGTACTGACAAGCATTAATGTCAAAATAAATTTACTTTAATATAGTTTCTATTGAAACTCATGTCATGTATTTAAATATAGGCTACACGGGACTCACTTCCATGGCCACAGGTGTGTAAATCAAGCACTAGGCATGCAGACGCTTCTACAAACAGTTGTGAAATAATGGGTTGCTCTCAGGAGCTCAGTGAACTCAAGCGCGGTACCGTGATAGGTTGCCACCTGTGCAATAAGTCCATTCCTGAAATTTCTTCACTACTAAATATTCCACACTCAACTGTTAGTGGTATTATAACAAAGTGGAAGCAATTGGGAACAACAGCAACTCAGCCATGAAGTGGTAGGCCATGTAAAATCACAGAGCGAGGTCAGCGCATGCTGATGCACACCGTGCACAGAAATCGCCGACTTGACGCTGCCACTGGACTCTAGAGCAGAGACGTGTTCTCTGGAGTGACCCTTTGGGGATGGCCCCTTCCTGTTCCAACATGACTGCGCACCAGTGCACAAAGCATCGGTCCATAAAGACATGGATGAGCGAGTTTGGTGTGGAGGAACTTGACTGGCCTGCACAGAGTCCTGACCTTAACCCGACAGAACACCTTTGGAATGAATTAGAGCGGAGACTGTGAGCCAGGCCTTCTCACCCAACATCAGTGCCTGACCTCACAAATGCGATTCTAAAAGAATGGTCAAAATTTCCCATAAACACACTCCTAGACCTTGTGGAAAGCCTTCCCAGAAGAGTTGAAGCTGTTGTAGTTTCGAATTTAAGTTTACATTTAAAGTTTATTACAAACCCGATTCCAAAAAAGTTGAGACACTGTACAAATTATGAATAAAAAGGAATGCAATAATTTACAAATCTCAAAACTTAAATTTTATTCACAATAGAATATGGATAACATATCAAATGTTGAAAGTGAGACGTTTTGAAATGTCATGCCAAATATTGGCTCATTTTGGATTTCATGAGAGCTACACATTCCAAAAAAGTTGGGACAGGTAGCAATAAGAGGCCGGAAAAGTTAAATGTACATATAAGGAACAGCTGGAGGACCAATTTGCAACTAATTAGGTCAATTGGCAACATGATTGAGTATAAAAAGAGCCTCTCAGAGTGGCAGTGTCTCTCAGAAGTCAAGATGGGCAGAGGATCACCAATTCCCCCAATGCTGGGGCCAAAAATACTGGAGCAATATCAGAAAGGAGTTTCTCAGAAAAATTGCAAAGAGTTTGAAGTTATCATCATCTACAGTGCATAATATCATCCAAAGATTCAGAGAATCTGGAACAATCTCTGTGCGTAAGGGTCAAGGCCGGAAAACCATACTGGATGCCCGTGATCTTCGGGCCCTTAGACGGCACTGCATCACATACAGGAATGCTACTGTAATGGAAATCACAACATGGGCTCAGGAATACTTCCAGAAAACATTGTCGGTGAACACAATCCCCCGTGCCATTCGCCATTGCCGGCTAAAACTCTATAGGTCAAAAAAGAAGCCATATCTAAACATGATCCAGAAGCGCAGGCGTTTTCTCTGGGCCAAGGCTCATTTAAAATGGACTGTGGCAAAGTGGAAAACTGTTCTGTGGTCAGACCAATCAAAATTTGAAGTTATTTTTGAAAAACTGGGACGCCATGTCATCCGGACTAAAGAGGACAAGGACAACCCAAGTTGTTCTCAGCGCTCAGTTCAGAAGCCTGCATCTCTGATGGGATGGGGTTGCATGAGTGCATGTGGCATGGGCAGCTTACACATCTGGAAAGGCACCATCAATGCTGAAAGGGATATCCAAGTTCTAGAACAACATATGCTCCCATCCAGACGTCGTCTCTTTCAGGGAAGACCTTGCATTTTCCAACATGACAATGCCAGACCACATACTGCATCAATTACAACATCATGGCTGCGTGAGAAGAAGGATCCGGTACTGAAATGGCCAGCCTGCAGTCCAGATCTTTCACCCATAGAAAACATTTGGCGCATCATAAAGAGGAAGATGCGACAAAGAAGACCTAAGACAGTTGAGCAACTAGAAGCCTGTATTAGACAAGAATGGGACAACATTCCTATTCCTAAACTTGAGCAACTTGTCTCCTCAGTCCCCAGACGTTTGCAGACTGTTATAAAAGAAGAGGATGCCACACAGTGGAAACATGGCCTTGTCCCAACTTTTTTGAGATGTGTTGATGCCATGAAATTTAAAATCAACTTATTTTTCCCTTAAAATGATACATTTTCTCAGTTTAAACATTTGATATGTCATCTATGTTGTATTCTGAATGAAATATTGAAATTTCAGCTGACGTAAGCGAAATTCAGCTGACGTAAGCAAGTTCACAGATGTGGCGCTTTGCTTCATCAACACGCTTACAGAGCAAGCCACACAAACAATAACAATAACGTCCTTCTCAAATCAGAAACCGTGGGTGGACAATTCAATCCGCGTTGCAGTGAACACACGCACTGCTGCTTACAACGCCGGTCTCCTAATGGGGAACATGACTGAATAGAGATCGTCCTGCTATGCTCTGCGGCGTGCAGTTAAAGCCGCAAAACTCCGTTATAAAGACCGAGTGGGGTCTCATTTCCAACTCAACGACTCGCGGCGCATGTCGGTCTGAGGTCCATCTGTTCTTTTGGATCTAAATCCTCTGCAGAGGTGAGCGCTGATCCGTCGCTTGTGAATGAGTTAAACTCTTTCTACGCTCGCTTTGACTGTAACCGCGGCAACGCGACTCCGCCAAGTGGCACGTCAGAGGGAATTACTCAGAGCAGCAACAACCACGTGATCTCTGTCTCGGAGGATGAAGTTCGGAGAGCACTCAAGCGTGTGGACGTCAGGAAAGCTGCTGGGTCCTTGGATTGAGGACTTCCTCACTGGCAGGCCTCAGGTGGTGAGAGTAGGCCAGTCCACCTCCTCCTCCATCACCCTGAGTGTGGGAGCTCCACAGGGCTGTGTCCTGAGTCCCCTGCTCTACTCTCTCTACACACATGACTGTTTGTCCACACACAGCTCCACCTCTATCATCAAATTTGCTGATGATACTGTTGTCCTGGGCCTCATTTCCAACAACAATGAGACGGCATACTTGGACGAGGTGGAGCATCTAACATCATGGTGCCAGGACAACTGTCTCTCTCTGAATGTTGGCAAGACCAAAGAAATGATTGTGGACTTCAGGAAGAGACAGCAACGGACATACTCCCCCCTCATGATCAGCGGATCACCAGTAGAGAGAGTGAGCAGCTTCAAGTACCTGGGAGTAAACATCTCCGAGGACCTGACCTGGACTGCTCACATTCAGACACAGGTGAAAAAGCCAGGCAAAGACTGTACCACCTGCGCCAGCTGAGGAAATTCAGGGTTTCACCAGCTATCCTGAAAACTTTCTATTTAGGGGCAATAGAAAGTGTATTAACTCAGTGCATCACAGCGTGGTATGGGAACAGCACCAGTCATGACCGCAAAGCCCTGCAAAGAGTCGTTGCGCTTATCCGAGCGTATCTCAGGGTCAGCTCTCCGTCTCTGCAGGACGTCTACACTAAACGCTGCAAAGGTAGAGCTACTAAGATCATCAAGGACTCTAATCACCCTGCAAACCCTCATTTCACGCTGCTGCCATGTGGTAGCGCGCCCGAAGCCTGATGGCCAAAACTGAGAGACTCAGGAGGAGCTTCTTCCCCCAGGCCATCAGACTCCTGAACTCAGTCACCTAACATCACGTGACTTCACTTCAGGATAAACATCGACATACTGACATTGCACTGCACTTTCTGTTCTTGTTGTTACTGTGTAACAACCTGTTATAAACCTGTTTGCACATTATACTCTTATACATTTGTTAACCACATATTTATAAGTCTACAGTTTACTCACTGCACAGTTTACTTCAATTACTTTATTCCACTTCTTTATTCTTATTTTTTTACTTTTTTTTTCTTCTACTTGACTTGATTATTTATAATTCTACAGATATATATATATATATTAGTACTTTTTTATCCTATTTCTATTATAATTTCCTCCTTGTGTTTTTAACTGTGAATTTGCACTGTCCATGGAGCGGACCTGTTTACATTTCACTGCCGGTTGTATATTCTGTATATAACTGTGTATGTGACAAATAAAACTCTTGAATCTTGAATCTTGAATCTTGAAATTTGAAACTTCCACATCATTGCATTCTGTTTTTATTCACAATTTGTACAGTGTCCCATCTTTTTTGAAATCGGGTTTGTAACTTTAAATGTGATATTGAATAACACACTACAGCTGAAATTGTATTTTACCTTTATATATCAAGTATTTTACATGTGCTTTAGTATGTTAGTCATCGAAACAACTTCTTTAAAGCATAAAAAATATTATTAGAATAATGATTTAAAATATACTTTAAAGTAAAACTTTTAATTTTACTTTATTACAAAGTGCACTTTTATGAAAAGTACTTAAGTGGGTTAAGAAACAGTCATAAAAGTGTGCTTCACTTTTCATATTATTTCAGGTATAGTTTTTTATGCACTACAAGTGCACATTCAATACAATTACATGCTTTTCTTTTTCACATGGTTTATTAACCTCCTGTATTTGTCTATAATATGTTGATGCAGGTTCAAAGGTCTGGATGACCTCGCAGTAATTCCACAAACAAACTGATGGAAAAGGGTGTAACAGGAGTTTGACTGCTCTTCTCACATGCACACACTCAGGGTGAGAGGCAACCTGTCAGAGTGTCATAATTACCCATGAGCACTCACAGAGGGGCTTATTTGACAGGCATGGCTTCTCTGACAACCTGCTGAGACACTTGTGAAAAAAGACACTCACTTCAGCGACACACAGGCACTTTAGCGGGAGATAAA
Organism: Paracanthobrama guichenoti; assembly: GCA_018749465.1. Lineage (NCBI taxonomy): Eukaryota > Metazoa > Chordata > Actinopteri > Cypriniformes > Gobionidae > Paracanthobrama > Paracanthobrama guichenoti. The sequence goes on along the minus strand of CM031965.1, from coordinate 2,269,320 downwards.
AACGCTTCACGGCGACAGTGTTCTGACATGACACTCACCCGTGCTTTATTACTGTCATCTTTCTTTTCACTCAGTCTCTATGGGCATCTCGCCGTCTGCTGCGGTTCGACCTGCGTGCCCGCACACACACACACACACGTCTGGTTCACTATCTTTGTGGGGACTCTCCATAGACACAAAACTTTCTCATTCTGTATGATTTCTAAGCTTGTTTCCTCATGGAAACCTCAATTTAGGTCCTCACAGTGACACGAGTCCCCTTGAGTCACATCCCCTTGAGTCACACACACACACACACACACACTGGCAAACTGATGAAGGCAGTTTGGAAACACATTGAGGCCTGAGAGAGGAATCTGATGACACTATTAGAGGGAAGGTGAGACTACACAAAAGTGCCATAATTCTGCAGTTCCTTTCTTACTCTTTAGTGTAAGAGGGCATTCACAAGGGCGTCACTTAGTCATTATTACTTCATTAAAGAAAAAATGTAGCATGTTATTGTGTTAGTGTGAATGATTTGTTGGTGAATCTTATTCCAGAGGAAAGACAAAAGAAAAAAATAGCAGAGACTTTTGTTCAACCTTGACATTTTTGACTTATCAAAAATATGTTTTATTCAGAAATCCATTACCATTCTGAAGGTCAGGGTCAGTACATTTTTTTTTTTTTTTTTTTTTTTCTTTGAAATAAATGAATACATTATTTCAACAAAGATGCATTAAACGGTCAAAAGTGGCGGTAAAGACGTTTACATTGTTACAAAAAAATAATATTTCAAATAAATACTGTTCTTTTGAACTTTCTATTCATCAAAGAATCCTGAACAAAATGTATCATCAGTTTCCACAAAAATATGAAGCAGCTGACTGTTTTCAACACTGATAGTAATCATAAATGTTTCTTGATCATCAAATCATCATATCAGAATGATTTCTGATCAAGACTGGAGTAATCCGTTGCCTCTGGCTTTTGGCTTGCTCAGTTGGGGACACCTAAATTTCATCAATATTACGATCTGCCCGCATTGACACTATATGATACTTGAAATTAGCTGGATAACATCACCGTTTCACCAGAACAGCTGTACAAATTCTGTTGCATTATTTTCCTGTTAACAATTGTGAAGCTGCTTTGAAACAATTGGACTTGTTAAAAGCGCTATATAAATAAAGGTGACTTGACTTGATTTAATGATGCTGAAAATTCAGCTTTGATCACAGAAATAAATTATATTTACAGTATATTCACATACATTTAAACAATATTTTACAATATTACTGTTTTTACTGTATTTTTATCAAACAGTAGATTTATTAAACACAAACTCAAAACAAATCACTCAAGATACTAAGACTTCCAAAAAAAACATGAACAGAACAACCGGTAAAACATGACGGGACATTATATACTGTATTATCTATATATATATATATATATCTATATATATATATATATATATATATATATATATATATATATATGTGTGTGTGTGTGTGTGTGTGTGTGTGTGTGTGTGTGTGTGTGTGTGTGTGTGTGTGTCACTGTCATCAATAAATACATAAAAATACATCCATAAATATTTATCAGAAACAGCAAATATTCATATACTTTTTGAAGGACAGTCCGAATTAATTTATGATTTTATAATAACAATAAAAAAACATGACTTTTAATAATGTAGGATCTAAAGTTTGTCCTGAGAAGAATTGTTCATATGAATAAAAAAATAAAAAAATAAAATAAAAAAAGTCAATTCCAGAAGTTCATTCATGTTAAATTGAATAAAATAATGGTACAAATGAATTGGAGTCACCCAGCAGTTTGTGCCAAATAACATTGTCATTTTATTCATTTACAGGGCATTATTTATCCCCCTGCTTTTACCCAAACTCCTCCCTTCTTTTCCATGAGAAAAACATGTTTTTCAAAGGGTCTTGTTGTGTGTGTGTGTGTGTGTGTGTGTGTGTGTGTGTGTGTGTGTGTGTGTGTGTGTGTGTGTGTGTGTGTGTGATCATGTATGTGCATGTTTGGCAGGTAGAAGGCTGTGAGCGCAGGCTGTCGGAGAGCACTCCTGATTACACACTGCCATTCATCAAAGTGTCACGCCGCTGACAGCTGCTAATAAATATACTGCCACAGGACCCCCCCAACCCCCTCTCTCCCACCCCACCCTCCCCTCCACCAAAGCTCCAGCCAGCCGCTCCTCACACCCCGCCTCTGACACCGCTGCTGAGGTCGACATCACCCGCGCAAAACTGCAAACCTCATTTGCTAATTGCCGCTTTCGCCATCAATCTGGCTCCTGTCACACGGCTTGTCAATAGCAAAAATGAAATAAATATGTGCACGTCCCGTGATGGCAGGAAAACATGTTTAGCGTCTATTGGAAATATCCTGTCAAATACAAATCTGCGTTTATTTTTGTCTTTTCAACAGCTAACTGCAAGCTACATACCTTAATTTCTTATTTCTGTGATAATAATAACAATTACAATTAAAGATGAAAAATTCTGTCATCATTTACTCACCCTCATGTTCCAAACCTGCACTGAAAAAAAAATTGAAAAAAAAATTGAAAAAAAATGTACTGCTTGTTTAAATTGCTTAGTTAAAATGAGCTAAAACAACATAATTGCTACACATTTTGTCCTAACTTAATTTGATTGTGTTCAATTCACTTAAATAAAAGTCAAATTGAAGTTTACGTAATCCGTTTGTGTTGAGATTACATGAATGATTTGTGTTGCATTAACTGAAACTGGGCGGCTTTACATATGGCTAAATCAAGAGAGAGTAAATGTTATTTTATATGTAAAAGCCTTATTTTATGTATTTTTGAGCAAGATGAGAAAGGGAGAGACTTGATTGTGTTTAATATTCAATTATGTTTGAATTATTAGAATAATTTAAATTACAGTGGGTTACCATTGTGTAGAAGAGTGGGGCATTTGCTTAGGCTATGGACTAATACAAGAGATTCAAGAGATTCAAGAGTTTTATTTGTCACATACACAGTTATATACAGAATATACAACCGGCAGTGAAATGTAAACAGGTCCGCTCCATGGACAGTGCAAATTCACAGTTAAAAACAGGAGGAAATTATAATAGAAATAGATGTATATATATATATATATATATATATATATATATATATATATATATATATATATATATATATATATCTGTAGAATTATAAATAATCAAGTCAAGTAGAAAAAAAAAAAAAATAAGAATAAAGAAGTGGAATAAAATAAGTGAAGTAGACTGTGCAGTGAGTAAACTGTAGACTTATAAATATGTGGTTAACAAATGTATAAAGAGTATAATGTGCAAACAGGTTTATAACAGGTTGTAACGAGAACAGAAAGTGCAGTGCAATGACAGTATATCGATGTTTATCCTGAAGTGAAGTCACGTGATGTTAAATGACTGAGTTCAGGAGTCTGATGGCCTGGGGGAAGAAGCTCCTCCTGAGTCTCTCAGTTTTGGCCATCAGGCTTCGGAAGCGCTTACCAGATGGCAGCAGCGTGAAATGAGGGTTTGCAGGGTGATTAGAGTCCTTGATGATCTTAGTAGCTCTACCTTTGCAGCGTTTGGTGTAGACGTCCTGCAGAGACGGGAGAGCTGACCCTGAGATACGCTCGGATAAGCGCACAACTCTTTGCAGACTCAATACAGTTAATGTATAACGGCTTTACTGAAGGAGCTTATAATGCTCAGCATAACTAACTAGTGCAGTATTATAATTCAGCTGTGTTACATTAAAGTATATGAAATGGAAGTGGATGAATAAATATATGAAATTGCATGTCAGAAAACCATATAAAATTCACTTTGAGACTACTTAATTGAGTCACTTAAAATGTATCCATTCTATGATGTTGAAGTTACATGGACAAATTATGTTTAACTTAATTGATTCATGTGGGACCGATGTACACAATTAAATCATGTAAATCCAACACACTTTTTTTTCAGTGTGTATGACTTTCTTTCTTCTACGGAACACAACGGAATTTTGAAGAATCTTTTAACTGTTTAATTATTTAATAAAATTCAATGAGTTTCAAGCTAATGATAGCGTAAACATAAAACATACAACTCCAGTGATTAAATCCAAGTCTTCTCAAGCAATATGATCACTTTGTATAATAAACAGAGCAAAATGTAAAAGGTTAATCACTGTTAAATCAAATTAAATAATTAAACTCACAGAGCCAATTAAACTGAATAAGTTGGCAGAACTCAAAAAATGTGACACCCCTGCTCTATGGACCCTGCCACCCAAGTTAATGTATATTGAACATCCATCAGCCAGCAGATCCCATTTCAAGATATGGAGGAGAGCCAGTGTAAGGTTAAGTGTGTCTACAGATCAGTGGCATCTAGGGGCCATATGCACTGCCCGGCAGGTCCCATGACCCCTCTGTCAAGGTTAAGTGTTCCTCAATGAGGCCAGGGCTGCAGAGGTGGAGGATGTTGACGCACCTGAAGTGGGGGTCTATGAAGATGTCTGGGTCAGTAACATCACTGACCACCTATGCACCCTCAACAACCTTCACAAAAAAGAAAAGAAAATACAAGTCCAGACTCAGATTGTAAAACAGATTGTATAATCCTGCTGCAGGGTCAATGTTCTAGCTCTATCCTGACCAAAACAAAATTGCCTGGACATTTCTAGTAATCCTAAAGATCTTGATTATCTGATTAAGGTGTGTTTGATCAAGACTGGAGCTAAACTCTTCAGGATAGTGTCCCTCAAGGACCAGGACTGGACACTTAACTCCAACACTGATATGGAAAACACATGGGCTGACATGGACAGAGTCACCACCTGCTGTTCGAAATGCCATCTCTGCTGATTTTAACTACTTTTCTGTTGGACCAAACTGATCTGTAACGTGTCCTTATACCATTTCCCCCCTCTTCCCAAATCCCCTCCATACTTTTTCTTTCCTTAAAGTCAACCTATTTTACTTCTGTAATACGATGTTTTGAGTTGGGATGGATCCAGGTTGATTGGGATACTTTTTCCAAGTCATCTCAATGGCAAAAAGTGTCCCAAACACCCTGAATTCGAGTGAAACGATGAAACGATGAGTCTCTGCAAAAACATGCATCACTGAATCATTTGTTATGAGACCAGGATATATATATATATATATATATATATATATATATATATATATATATATATATATATATATATATATATATATATATATAGGGTTTCTTGTTGACTTAAATGCTTCTACTTAAGATAAGTTAATTTATTGTTTAAACAGAAGATTGTTTGCAGTCGTCTCTCTCTCTCTCTCTCTCTCTCTCTCTCTCTCTCTCTCTCTCTCTCTCTCTCTCCTGACAGGTGTGTGAGTCGGCTCCCCCTGTAGGGAGATGAATGAAGCGCGTGATGTTGCTGTGATGGTGGTCCGGTGGCTGAGGCGGAAGCCGGCGCGTTTGTGTGTGTGACTCTTGCCAGGCTGGTGACCATACTGTGCAACAGATGGTACTGAAGGTGGGATTCAAACGGGCAGGTTGAGGGGCACAGCAGCTGCTCTCACGGTCAGCTCAGTAGCGCCCCCTACTGCCCGACACACCCACACATACACTACAGTACTTGAGTTACACTGCCACAATATTTACCCAGTTGTCCTGTTCACAGTGCGCTGGATCCTATACTATAGCGCAGCGGATTTCAGGTCATTTGTAAAACCGAAACGTTTTTCCTTTGTGTTTTTCATGTACAGACGACAACATTGTCAAAATGATTCCCGTTCACACGGATCCATGAAAATGACTAAAAATGCTGTATTATTGATGCCAGGCCAGCAGTTGGCGATGTCACTGTAATGAGAACTGTCTCATTCAGTTCCCTAGCTCCCGAGCTCGTGAATCAGTATATCGTGTACACGAGTTCGGGCACTGGTAAGGACAGTAAAACTCGCTGGCTCACTGCACATTGACGTGACGTCTTCATTGTACAACATCACTACTGGTATTTATGAACAACAGCAGAGCTGATATCTTTCTGACATTACTTGTAATGATATTTAAAGCACTTTATTGATAAATACGTTCATTACCTGTCTAACGATGTATGTTTATGCTGAAATATAATAAAATAATGGTTTCTATTTTTCAAAACATGCATTGCGTGTCGTTGGCTCGCGTAATTTGAGTTTCGCACTTCAGAACTGCCATTAAGGGAACATAGTGAGCATCCATGCATCCTGGGATTTGTGGTGCATTGTGGGACTTTTTAGGGAGCGAACGTTTCAGTGCACTGGAAGGATTCTGCAATCGAGACAGCTCTTAAAATGGCGTACTCCCTGATCAGTGCCCTGACTACTGAACTAGGGAGCTGATTGAGACATCAGTTGTACACTTGTTATTCCAGTGCATTGTGGGATTGAATGTGTGCACTTGATAACATCAACTATGGTTTTGGACACCACTACAAATGGCTGTCCCCTCAAATAATGCCCTATTTAAGAGTATAGGGTCGATTTCGGACACAGCCTATGTCTTTTGAGCAGGTAACTGTCATTCACTGTTGTTTTGACAGTTAGGCAGCACTGATATTCAACAAAATGCTAGACTTTTTATCTGTTATTAGATAGCAAGAAAAAGGCCAAACTCTAGCTAAGTTCCCTGTAAAATTTCAAATTAAAACAGTAAAAACAAATTAAAATTATAATATCATTATTATAAGCTTACAATTGTGAATCGGGGTAAGGCAAGGAGGAATTTTGAACACTTTTTTCAATACTTGGTAAATAATAATAAAAAAAAAAACATTGTCATTTTTAATCATATTATAACAATAATTAGTGGAGTAAAGTCAAAATTATTTCTGCGTAACAATATATAATGCACAGCTGGTAATTGAGAGCTTAACCCTCCTCAAATGGACATGGTTTGGGCATGTTTTATGTAAATTACTAGCTCACGCTTCCTCATTTAGAATAATCTGGATTCAAGAAACATTAGATCAAGTGCAAGAACAAATGTGTGCGCACAAACACCTGTAGTGAATGCGGCAGAACTTTTCCATGAGAACTTTTTCTGCACATGGCATCACACATAAATGCACAAAATTACGTTTTGTAGTGAATGAAAATTTGTTTTAGCACAGTGGTTTTGCATCAGGATGCTCATTTTGTTTTTTCACCGATGACGGCATGATATGCAACCTGTCCATGACTTTGCACCAAAATACTATAGTTTGTTTCAGAGGTTCTGAAAAGCTACAGTATTTTCATTAAATATTGTGAATACAGTTCTCTTTTTATTTAGAATAACTTGCATTGATGAACTGTGCCCAAGACTAGGGGCATTTGTTTAGAAAGTAACTAACTTGTGTCCATTTTTAAATGAAATTGTCTTTAATGTCACTTTAATTGTCATGCATCTGAATCTGGCACATCTCCTCTCTCTCTCTACGCAGGTTTGAGAATCACACGTGGTGTCTTAAAAGCTAACTTGGCTCCTCCTGGTCCCACGCTCTGTTCTAATGTTATTGGAGTATCGCGCCCCTGGCGACGCTTCCACATCAGATGGTCCCTCGAGCAGGACCAGCTGCGCTCTCAGAGGGCTGTGATGACCAGGGATGCCCGCGCTGTTAATTAGGGTGGTGTGATTAATGGAGGAAAGGTTGAGGAAGCGCTGGGTTTGGAATTGGTACAGGGGGAAGGGGGAACGTTTGGGTTGGTGGTCGAACCAAACAGTTAACGCGCCAGCTTCTCCATCTCCCCCTCAGGCCTGAGTGAGAGAGTTTGAGAGATTGTGAGACTGAAGGATGTGGCAGCCCTCGTCAGATGAGTAACATGGACCTGAAAGGGTGGATCATCAATCTCACAGCGGTTGTTTCATTTGATTATCACTATCTTACATTTGATCTTATACCTCTTATGAGTGATAGAGGGTTGTCAAGAGAGTATATTGATGGATCTAGAATGCATATACTAGTGGTTCTCAACTGGTGAAGTATGTTTGCAGAAGTATGTTCTGACAGTGCTACAATGTTATTAACAATTAGGATTGTCAATATGTTCATTTAGTGCAACTGATGGAACTGACCAATTTTTGGTCACGCTTTAGATTAGGGTCTAAATTCAATTACTATTAAGGGTCCAATTCACACTATTAACTAACTATTAACTATGACTTTTGCATCAATAAACTCCAACTGCTTATTAATAGTTAAAAAGGTCATTTTTATTGTTTGAATTGTTAAGTTTAGGTATTGTGCAGGACTGAGGGATGTAGAATAAGGTCATGCAGAATAAGGAATTATTATGTGCTTTATAATTACTAATACAGCCAATATTCTAGTAATATGCATGATAATAAGCAACTAGTTCATAGTGAGAATTGGACCCTGAACTGAAGTGTTACTGGATTTTTTACCATTGTAGAAATAAGTAAGCTCCGTACCAGAGACCACATTCAGCGCAGCCCCAGTTGCAACTGCAGTCAACATACTTTCAATGAAAAGCAGTGAAAGCCTGCATGAAAAGTTGCTAAATGTCGTCATATTCATGACGTCAGTACGTCATACTTGCAATCCGCCTAGCATCAGCCCTTCACATCCAATTACTTTTCTCCTACTCTCCGTGCTCACATACTTTACAATGTTTAATGGTGAATGGTTATAAAAAATACTTCATTCATTCACACAAGTTGAAAAACTGAAACAACATGACGATATCAACAGTGATTAAATTTGTAAATTCAACAGTCATTCAAATTTGATTCACCGTTAATTAATATTGAAATGCCGACTGGGAAGCATCATTTAGTAATGTTTATTCAATGTTTTACTAATCAAGCATAAGTGCTGCAGTGATTATGTATTTTTGTAGGCCAACCCGAAAGTTAGCGTCATGCTAGTCTCGCGTAGCCAGAGCTTCAGGCTCGTGGCAGAAGGACTGGACTCTATCGCAGCTCTCATTGGCCAAGGACCGCCCAGAGGCCGTCTGACAGACAAGTAAAGCAGTTCGCCATCGCACACAAAATTGGAAACACTTCAGGAGTTTTCGAAGTCTTCATCTGATTGTGTGTCGCGCTCTTTAACGGTCCACCTGGAAACAAAGCGCTTCAAAGGTTTCTCTTTGCAACTTTACGTACAACTGCCAGCCTGCATGAAGATGTTCTTGAGACTCCAGCAACACCAGCAGCTTCAAATGCCTGTTTGCTGCTCAACAGTGGCTTTTTCTTATAGCTGCCCTTTTAATACAGTTAATCTGCTTGACTGAATAATAAGCCTTTATCAGACCGAGTTCTTCTATGCTCTAAATCACTCACAAATCTTTTGATAGTTCGATAATCTCCATTAATTTGTCACAAATAGTTGTTTTCATGACTTTTGCAAGACATTACACCATTTCTTGCTTTTCATCTTTAGAAAGATGTTTCTTCCTCATAGAACCTGATTTCACCAAGTGTAACGTTCTTGGATCAACATCTTTGTTGATCCAGGAACAACATTCCAATCAACCAATCAGATTTGAGGGACAAGTTTACAGTTTAGGCTTACAACCAGGGTTATGTGCTTCTACATCAGTGTTATTCACCATCATTTCCCTCTGATTTTAGGGATAATTTAAGGGATTGGGATAGGATTAGTGGTAGGGAAATTTTCAAGTGCACTATATTAGTGGACTAATGTAGGGAAATGATGAATGAGAGTATACGGGTGTGACTTTTGAAAACGGGTTTCAAAGTGCAAGATTTAAAAAAAAATTATACCATTAGGGACAGGACAAAATTTTCAGACAGAAATGTTGTCTAAATTGGGAAAATCAGGGCATGCTTCTTCCTCCCTATATTACATGAGAACTCGGGAACACATTATTTTAGGGTTCAGTTCTCGCTATTAACTAGTTGCTTATATTACTAGGATATTGGCTTATAATGCACATATTAATACCTTATTCTGCATGACCTTAATCCAACCCCTAAACTTAACAACTACCTTACTAACTATTAATAAGCCGTAAATTAGGAGTTTATTGAGGCAAAAGTCGTAGTTAATAGTGAATATGTGTTCCCCATACTAAAGTGTTACCAACAACTCTTTAAGTAGGTTTTCCTAAGTAGTACCTAAGTTGACCTGGCAAACTATTTAACAAACCTGTCTGAGATTGATACCAATTATCTAAAAGGATATGAGAAATAAAACAAAAACAAGCACTTTGTTTGAAAAAACTAAAATCTGAATGTTTATTGCACTGAAATCCTACTTATATGTCACTTGCATAATAATTTGGACAGTGTATCAATTGTTCAAGATTCAAGATTCAAGAGTTTTATTTGTCACATACACAGTTATATACAGAATATACAACCGGCAGTGAAATGTAAACAGGTCCGCTCCATGGACAGTGCAAATTCACAGTTAAAAACACAAGGAGGAAATTATATAGAAATAGGATAAAAAAAGTACTATCTATATATAGTATGAAAATGAAAATGAAATTGTGTTTCATTTTATTATGTAATTAATTTCAATCAAATGATAGGATCCTGAAGCAAAACCAACTGAAAACCACCACTATATACTGACACATATAAATGCAATGTTACAAACTTTGTGTTTGTGTCATAGCACCATTCACACAAACATCAGTGAGAGAGAGTCGTGAACACTGGGGGATTACTGTGAGAGAGGACTGTGGTGTGTGTCTCCTGTTTGTTCTGGTGTAGCCGTCTGTAGCGAGACTGTGCGTCTGGTACTGCAGGGAGAGTGAGTCTGTGTGTCTTTGTCTGTCTTAGGAACCAGTGCTTTATTGAAATGTAAGAAGTCGCATTGTGACAAACTTCCCTTGAGGGATGCAGTGTGTAAACACGAGTCATTTGGCAGATGCACGCTGAGCAAATTGGCAGCGCATTCCCTCGGTGGAGACACACACACTATTATCTGGATTGAGACTAATAGCATGTCGCATCCCATATGATGAGCAATTAATTTACACGGAATCAAATGCCGCGCCAGCAGAGGGGAGGAAACACAGGACTGAGGAGGAAAGAGAATATGAAAATAAAGATTAAGATACAAAAAAAGGAGGAGATGAAGAAAACACATGTAATAGCTGCAAATTGTGCTGGGACACAGTGAAATATTACTCATATACTAGACAAGAAAATGGTAAAATGTGAAAGCAAATGTCTTAAGAATCTTACCTCGGCCATGAACAGTGAACAGAATCAATTGATCCTGGTTCTGAATCCAATCCCACTTCACAATCCATTGTTTCAACCATTTTTTAAGAAGATCCTCTGCAGAATTGTTGCTTTTTACTAAAGGTATGTTTACAAGACAACAATGTACTAAAAACTGAAAACTTTTTAATTCGCATTTTCCACGTACAATTAAAACGATTAAAATGATCCCGTTCACACGGATCCACGAAAACAACTGAAAGCGTTGTATTAATCATGCCATGCCAGTAGTGGGCAATGTTGCCTATATATGCCTATAAACTAAACACATGATACACACGCACATGGCGTCACCTTTTTTACAAATAATGATAACGCTATTGTTTTCAAAAACTTGCACTTTAGCCGTGTTTCCACCAAAATTACCCAGAACAATTTGTCCCTTGAAGATTAGACGAACAGTCTGGTGACGAAGGACTGCACGTGACTTTCTAGTTCCCACTGGATTTCGTCCTCCACATATAAGCTTAATAAAGCCTGAACCTCGTCGTTGGTCGTCGTCGTCGTATTTTTTAAGCTCCGTTGTTGATTTGAATAGCAAACAACTCTTACAGAACACACCGCAACAGACTTTTAAAAATGGTGTTAGAAATAAAATGCTGCTTGGGGTCAACCAATCAAAATGCTGCGTGAACTCAACCAATCAGGATATTCAGTAACCAAGTCAAAAACACGATTGTTGTGTAAATTAATGGCCAAAAACAGTGTTGTGTAAATGGCTCCTAAAAATTATTGTACTTTTTAGCACTTTATTGGTAACACTTTATTTTACAGTGTCCTTGTTACGTTACATGTACTTACCACAGTAATAACAGTAAATTATGCATAATTACATGCAACTAACCTAAACCAAACCCTAATCCTAGCCTAACCCTATAGTAAGTACATGTAGTTTCTAAATATTACTTGGTACTTAAATATATAATTACACTGTGACAATGACACCTTAAAATAAAGTGTAACCCCTTCATTTTACAGTACATGTACTTACAGTGTAGTTACCTTAGAAAGTACAGGTAATATAAGGTAACTACATGGGTTAAGGTTAGGTTTAGGGGTAGGTTCGGGGTTAGTACCTAGCTATAGCGCAGTTATTGTAATTGCTATAAGTACATAAGTAATATGCAGAACAGGACTGTAAAATAAAGTGGTACCAGATTTTGTTGCATATTATGTTGCTGATTGTATTATATTGTGTTACAAAATGGTGTTTTGTATTTGTGTGCATGACACTACACACCATCTATAATTTAGCATTTACCTCAGCTTGTGCAAAAGCTACTTGTGAGGATATTTTGTACAGCATACATTTATTGTACTCTGTATACACACACACACACACACACACAATGTTATTTGAACAATTAGTCAGTAATCCCAGGTGAAAAATGCAGAATTAGGTATGTTTTGCATGCTGAGATCAGCATGGGATGCTGGTTGTTGGTTTGCGGGATCAGATACACCAGCTCAGTTTTGCTTGAGAACAGCATGACTATGCTAGTCCACCATCTAGACCAGCTCTAATCAGCACAAACCAGTCAGGACCAACATGGAAATCATGCTGGTTTATGTTGCAGTTTTCAGCAGGGATTATGCTGATTTATGTCTCACAAGCCTTAAAGGGGCGGTTAATTATGATTTTACTTTTTTAACTTTAGTTAGAGTGTAATGTTGCTGTTTGAGCATAAACAACATCTGCAAAGTTACGACGCTCAAAGTTCAAAGCAAAGGGAGATTTTCTTTTACAGAAATCGCTTTTTAAGGACTACAACAAACGGCTGGGACTACAACGAGCTTCTTCATGGGTCAGTGACATCACTAACCCTAACATTAACATAAACCCCGCCCCCGGGAACACGCAACAAAGGCCATGTTGAGAAGAGGAAGAGTTGTTGTAGTTGAGCACATTTGTGAGTCAGCTCAAGCTGTCACATCCATTTATTGCAATACAGTATGAACACAAATGCAATAGCATGCCATAAAAGCAAGATGACAACATAAGTTATAACCGTAATTAAACTAAACTATACATGTTCTCTCTTCATGTAGCAGATATTCTCTGGCTCTGTGTGTCTTACAACAGTTACCACACAAGGGATTTATAGATTATCATGACAGAATATGCTAATCGATGACTTGAAGATAGTAACTCCACATCAGCTCCATAAATTCATCAACTAATCATTCAGAAACGTCCTGCCTCATTCTACATGTTGTCACTTCTTCTTGAGTCTCTCCATCATTGTCCGACTCAAACCGACAGTTTGATCATAAAAGGCTGAACAGTTTCTGACATTTCCAGTGCGTGTCTGTGTGAGGTAATCGGAGCTGCTCACACAAGCTCTTGAAGCTCCACCCTCTTCTAGAAAGGGGGCAGGGAGCAGCAGCTCATTTGCATTTAAAGGGACACACAAAAATGGAGCGTGTTTGCAATTGTAACATGCTATAAAAAAATGATCTGTGGGGTATTTTGAGCTAAAGCTTCACATACACATATCAGAGACTTATTTTACATCTTGTAAAAAGGAGCATTATAGGACCCCTTTAAGTAAATACAACAGTAAAAGTTATCAGATGATTTCATAAAATAACAAAGTGCAGTTCAGTAAATATCACTGCTTCAGTCAGTGAGTAGAGTCTTTGTGATAGATCCATTAAATGAACTGGCTCCTTAGAGTCAGTAGTTTGCAAATCTGACTACACTGGTTGTGTTCAACACATTCACTCGTAGAATAGCATTTCTTTAGCCTTAATTTTGCTGAAAGTCATTAAAACCATTTGATTCAAGTATTTTTTTTTTTTTTTTATGGAATTGGTTCTGAATAAAAAACAGTCCTTGGGTCCCAAATCTTTCCATGAATAATTGGAACTGTTCAAAAATGATCTTTTTTATGTTTTACAAATGTAATTTTTCACTCAAAATTTGAGAGAGATGAAAAGGCTCCATTTTAATTTCCACAGATAGTGGAACAGCTATTACGAGGGCAAACTATCACGCCGGTGTCTACGGCTGCCAAATTAATCACACGATCTGATGACCTTTTAGATTAGATAAGCTGTATTATAATAGATACAGTCATATAACACCAAAGAGAAACTGACAGTGAAGAGGGACCGGATTTTAACAGCTTCATTTTTCCCCTCACAGAACAGCCTTGCGCTTTTAACCTTTTTCATCTAGTTATGAATCAAAATGACTTAATTCAAGTGTCTCAGTGGAAGGGAATAGGGAGAGAGAAGAGCAGGAAAATTAGCTTGTGATTGTGTTGTGTGCCATCTGTCTTATTACAAGTGAATAATCAAACAGAGCAGATTCATTAACATTTGATTTCTGACACTAATTGAATTCACAGTTCAATAATTAATACTGAAGTACAATTAGTATTAGTATTAGCAAATGTATCTAATATAAGTCATTTCCCCATACAAATTGAAGCTTGTCAACTTCACTGTCGATGCTAATCCTTCATTTGAAGTCTTTTTGAGTTGTTTTAACCTACAAATTAATTACAGTGACTTAGTCATAGCTAAATAACAAATACACAACATTAAATGAAGTAATTGATAGACTGCCATTATTATTAAATAAAGATTATGGAATTTCTGAACTGTGGAACTATAATAGCCATTTCTAATAACTATATGAATTAATTAATTAATTAATCGCTTTAGGAGAAATATTTGTCAGCTTTTGATAATTACATATGAAATCTAGTTAATACTTTGTAATAAGTGTGTAATAACATATTGATCATTATATTGTTCTATAAATACTGCTTTGCTGTTAACCATTAGTTTTGTTTTCATTGCATGTTAATTAGCTTGTTCTTTGGGTTTTAATTGAAATGTACAGTTGCGGTCAGAATTATTGGCACCCCTAGTAAATATGACCAATAATGGCTGTAAAAATAAATCTGCATTGTTTTCCTTTTGAACTTTCATTAAAAAAATCACAAAAATCTAACCTTTCATTGAAGTAAAAAGAATTGAAAGTAGGGGAAATTACATTATGAAATAAATGCTTTTCTCCAAACACGTTTATTAGCACCTCTAGATTTTTTTATGAGTAAAATATCTCTGAATTATATTCCCATTAATTTTTACGTGTTTTAGCACATCAAGGTGACTATGAGCATAAAACTGTCCAGCTATGACTTCCTGTTTCACAGGAGTATAAATATGAGGAAACACAAAGGCCAAATTCCCTCAATCATTCATCACAATGAGTAAAACCACAGAATATAATTCTGATGTGCAGCAAAAGATTGTTGAGCTTCACAAAATAGACTGGGCTGTAAGAAAATAGCTAATGCATTGAAAATTCCCTTTTCCACCATCAGGGCAATAATTAATAAGTTCATAATAAGTTATGAATCTGCCTGGAAGAGGGCATGTGTCTATATCGTCCTAATGCATGAGGGAGGAGTCTGAGTGGACAAAGACTCTCCAAGATCACCGATGGAGAATCACAGAGATTAATTGAGTCTTGGGGTCAGAAAGCCTAAAATTTAAAAAAATCAAACAACCCTACATCACAACATGTTGTTCGGGAGGGATTCAAGAAAAATCCTCCTCGCTCATCCAGAAACAAACTCCAGCAGATTCAGTTGTCAGACATGATTGGGACTTCAAACGGGACCTGGATCTGTGGTCAGATGGAACTAAAAAAATAGCTTTTTAGCAGAAAACACACCAGATGAGTTTGGTGCAAACTGGGAAAAAAGTGCCCCATGTCCACGGTTAAATATACTGATGGATCTTCAATGTTGTTTTGCAGGAGGTCCTGGACGTTTTGTTCAGATACATGGTATCATGGTTCCAGAAAATGCCAACAGATAGAAAAAAATCTAAACCTGACGGCCTCTGCTAGAAATCTTATAATGGGCCGTGGTTGGATCTTCCATCAGGACAATGATCCAAAACAAACTTCAAAATCAACACAAAAATGTGTCACTGAGCACAAAAGGAAGCTTCTGCCATGATCATCCCTGTCCCCTGACCTGAACCCTATAGAGAATGAGTGAACTGAAGAGAAGAGCTGGGAATCTGAAGGATCTGGAGAGATTCTGTATGGAGGAATGGTCTCTGATCTCCTGTCTCATCCGACATTAAAGGAGGGGACTCAGAGCTGTTATCTTGGCAAAAGGATAAACAATGCAGATTTGTTTTTACAGCCATCTTTGATCATATTTACCATGGGTGCCAATCATTCTGACCACAACTGTATATATTTTTCATGAGCTATTCCTCCTCAGTATCCCAACTTCAGAAATAGACTGTAGCAGAGGGTTTTTAAAGACACTTTGTTGTTTGATCATTCAAATCAGTAAATGATTGTTAGGCTGCATTAACTAGGTCAGCCGGAACCGGGAACACTTCCCATAACACCTGATGTACTCGTTACATCATAAGAATGGCATCTACGCTAATGTGAGTCTCTCTGTTTATCCCGAGGTTTACTGCAGTCAGCCAGATCCGGGCCGTATCCAGATCAGATGGTGGACCAGCGCCTGGACATGACCAACGCATCCCTGAAATGTCTGCAGAGAGCATGTCAAATAAACTCCCCCCCGTAAATGCTGCATCGACACAGCATCCTCATTAAACCCGTCTCCGTTGTGACGACTCCGATCTTTCGAATAATAAATACACTGTTTGTTCGTCGGTCAGAGGAGAACTGGCACCCCGACTGAGCCTGGTTTCTCCCAAGGTTTTTTTTCTCCATTCTGGAGAACACTACACATTCGTCTTCACATAGTAGTTACTTAATATAGTAGTTACTAGTTACCTGGGTTGTATGAAAAAAATGTGTTATTCATTAGCTAATAGTGAGCGGTAACACTTCAGTTCAGGGTCCAATTCTCACTATTAACTAGTTTAGCATAATATTCTAGGATATTGGCTGTTTATTAGTACTTATATAGCACATATTAATGCCTTAAATGGCATTGGGTTGTGGGGCGGCCGAGCGGTCTTTTGATATCGAGAGGCAGCCATTCGGTCACAGCCCGCGTCCATCGCCCATCCGACATCCTGGCCACGTGCCCAGCGCTTCTTGGCCTGTTCGGCCTGGTTGATGGCGTCCTTGACCTTGCTCATCTTCCTCAGTAGCTCCTTGCTGATGTGGTCCGTCCTCTTGATGCCGACTGTCCGCTGCTCGAAGGAGCGTTCGGTCACTGCCAGCTTCTGCCTGTCTGCCGAGGTCAGCGACCAGGTCCTGGCCCCATAGAGCATGGCCGGCAGGATGGTGCTATTGAACAGGTTAGCGCACAGGGGGGCGTCGGCCGTGTTGGTAACTACCTCTACTATGGACGCATAGCTGACCTAAGCAGCCCTCCGTCGGTGTGCAAGCTTGCGGTCTTGTGCCCAGCAGTCAGCTCCTGCCCGAGGTAGATGTAGCTGTCGACCTGCTTGAGCTCCTTCTGTCTGATGTGGATGTTGTTGTTGGTGGCCAGGTTCATCTTCATGCCGACTGCAGGCCACTGACTCGCCGATTAGGACAATGTCGTCTGCGAAGCGCAGGTGGCTGAGCCACTGGCCATTGACGCTGATACCCTTGTTGTTCCAGTCGAGCTGTCAAAAGACATGCTTCAGACACACCGTGAACAGACGGGGCGAGATGGGGTCGCCCTGCTTGACGCCTCTGGCAACGGGAATGTGCAGTGGCCGGTCGAACAGGGTGATGTTGGTGGCGCATCCGCTGTTCGGCTCCTGCAAAAAGGCCACGGACTCGTTGGCGACACCCTGTTGTTGGAGGAAGAGCAGTATGGAGTTGATCTCCACGCTGTTGAAGGCCTTCTCGTAGTCTACGAAGGACAACTCCAAGGGCATATTGTACTCCTGGCGTTCGAGCAGTTGGTTCAGCACATGGATGTGGTCCATCATGCTGTAGCCAGGCCGGAAGCCCGTCTGTTCAGGTGGCTGTTGTTCGTAGTTTACTGAGGCAAAAAGTCATAATTAATAGTTAGTTAATAGTGAGAATTGGACCCTAAACTAAAGTGTGACCTAGTGAACTATTCAACAGAATGCCACTTATTAATTTGTCAATCAGAGTTCCTTGTTAGTTAATAGAATGATAGTATTGCCTTACTCATTTGTTCCTGTGTAATGATGGAGCAGTATTCTGACGTGTTGCTCCTAACAAGCTGTGATAAGCACAGGTATCAGCTCGCATTAAAAAACACGACAGATTATTTAGCAGTTCTTCACCATATGTGAGAGCAGCTTGGCCTCTTGTTTTTTTGCACTCTTCTACAACTTTGGCTGCTTTTTTGCATAATGAGGTACAAACAGAGACAAATCGCTGTGGTCCCAGCCGAGTTCAGATGCTTCGGAAGTTCACACATCAGCGCGATTGGACGCACACACACCCCGCTGGAGACGGGCCTCCCGCGGCTCAGGATCTGTCGACCCGTGCGCGGTATCTTAAACTCCGCGATGCGTCCTTCCGTCAGACGCCTGCAGAGCAACATATCTGGCCGTCTGTTGTGCCGCTTGGCATGCGTGGCTCGCGTTTTGGATGCATGTTGGTATGTCTTGTAAACAGCGTGTGCACGTGCACGGGCGTAGAGCATCACACATCGCCTTAATTGTGACTACTGGGTTTTGTTCGAGGGCCCCTTCTGCCTATATCATTAGCTAATTTGCTGTGTTTGGTCTCATATGATCTCTCCTTTACTGGCAAATCTGAGCGAACCCATCCAGATCACACACACACACACACACACACACACACACAGAGTGAGAGTGCTGAGTCCAGCTCTGTGCTTCTAGCAGACCTCTTTACATCTGGGCTGGTGTGACAAGCAAGATTAATACTTCACTCTCACAGAGCTACACACACACACACACACACACACACTTAAATGCACTCATAACACTCCTCCTGCAGACTGAATATTTGAGAAAAGACGGGAAGAGAGAAAATGAGCCCAACATCACACACTCATCATCTAGTTCAATCTCACACGCACAACAGAATCTCGAGAAAAATCTCTTTCTGCTGATGTCTGACTTTTCCCTCCCTCTCTCTTTTTCTTTCTCGGATCTGTCCCTCTGTTTCCCGTCAGATCCCGGTGTGAAGCCGCCGCC
>CM031965.1:2185000-2245000 GCA_018749465.1 Paracanthobrama guichenoti | reverse complement strand
GTTTGTTAGGATAGGACAATATTTGGCCGAGATACAACTAAATCTGGAATCTGAGGGTGCAAAATAATCGAAATATTGAGAAAATCTCCTTTAAAGTTGTCCAAATGAAGTCCTTAGCAATGCATATTACTACCAATAATACATTTTTGATATATTTACGGTAGGAAATGTACAAAATGGAACATGATCTTTACTCCTAATGATTTTTGCCATAAAAGAAAAATGTATCATTTTGACCCATACAATATATACTAATATAAATACACACAAATATACCTGGTTTTGTGCTCCAGGGTCACATATTAACTCTTTTCTCTATTATATTAGAAGTCTTTAAAATTGACTAAAAATTATTATGTTCTTGGAGTGGATTTTATATTGTGCCAAATTACAGGTAACATACCTGTCCAAATCCTTTATTTATTTTTATTTCATTCATTCTTTTATCTTGTTTTGTTTTTTGTTTTTTTATGAATATGATTAGCAATAGACTTGTATATATTTAGTAATGTAAGCCTTGCTGTAGCTATATATAATCTGTCTGTGTTATTCTTCTGTGGTTTATTGTAATAATAACGATGACAACAACAGTGTGTCCGGCTCATTCCCTGTGTGTTTCCTCCTGATGTTTTCCTGCTTGACGTCAGTGTATTTGTCAAATCAACTTGTTCTAGATATGTCTCTCACGCAACATTATCAGATTACCTTACGAGTTGCCTGAAGGATCCCGGCAAAAGATCATTTTATATAAAAAAATAAAAATAAAATAGTGTTGTGTATATTTCACACAAACATTAATAAATACTGATAACTGCAGAGAGATGAGATGTGAATATATGATGAGAGTGTATAACAGCAGTGTGTGTGTGTGTGTGTGTGTGTGTGTGTGTGTGTGTGTGTGTGTGTGTGTGTGTGTGTGTGTGTGTGTGTGTGTGTGTGTGTGTGTGTGTCATGAAAGCAGAAGTACAAAAAACTGTCTGTGATAAAGATCAAACTGCCAGTAAAAATGGTGGGTTACGCTTTATTTTAAGGTGTCCTTGTTACAGTGTAATTATACATTTAAGCACTGAGTAATATTAATTAACAACATGTACTTACTGTTGGGTTAGGGTTAGGAATAGGGGTTGGTTAGTTGCATATAATTATGCATAATGTATAGGTATTACTACAGTAACTATATGTTACACGTGTAACACTGTAAAATAAAGTGTCTACTGTCTAATTGTGTGTCTAAAACTGATAGCATGCATGTTTAGAAAAAATTTATACTTAAAAAGTGAGTGGGCATTTATTGTGTGTGCCTGCAGAAATGTACTCAGGCAAAGGTGCTAATATTAATATGTGGATTTGGCAAAATGCTTGATGTAATCATGTGTTACACATTACTGACGCAGTACTCAAGCTTTTGCACCTGACCTTTCCTTTTCAGTTCAATGTTTGTGGGAGAAAATCCTGATGTGAAAGACAAACACAACAGCCTTCTGCCGCCCCCTAGTGTCACAGATGCCCAGAGCTCACCCAAAAAACACCATTCCTTCATTATTTACCCTTATCTTTCGTTATTTGTCCATACAAACTTGTTTTTTTTTCTCTAACCTTCATGCTGCTTTTTACATAGAACAGCAGTAAGCATAAATGTTAAACACACACACACACACACACACACACACACACACAAAAGAATGGAGCAGGCAGTCAAAATTGTACATAGGTGCTGTATGTTGTGTACGAAGCCCCTGAGAGGATATGGTAATGGCAAAAAAAACAGCCTATATAGATCAGATGGGAGGGAAAGTGATATTTCGAAAGTATTGCGTCCCCCGAGAAACTTTGCATTCTCTCGCAAAACACTTGCATTCGCTTGCAAAAGTGTTGTGTTTTCTCGAGAAACTTTGCATTCTCTCACGAAAGCACTAAAATGCCGATTTCCTCCCACTTCGTGTTATTTCCACCACAATGTTTTGTGAGCGAATGCTTCTTGGTGGAACAGAAAAGTTTTGTGAGCGAACGCAATGGTTTCTCGCAGGAACGTAGCAAGAGATTGGTGAGTGAACGCAAAATTTCTTTGAGGAACGCAGAATACTGGTGTGCAAACGCAAACGAGTTAGCCTAGAAATCTAGACGCACCCTAGCGGCAGCAAATATAATTTGCAGCCAGGGCATCTAGCAACTCTCCGTTGGTTTGCGAGCTGGAAAAACCAAACTCTAGTCAGGCCAATCACATCGTGTATGGAGTCGGTGGGCGGGCTAAACATAATGACGGCAGAGTTGTGACGGTTCCATGTGCTACTAGAAAACAAAGAAGCTGATGAACAGCGATCTTTCGAATCGGCTTTCGCCACGACTCTGGGAGACTTGTTGTTAAACTTTTCTTTGAGAAAAGAACAAAGAACGGCACTGAAGTCATTCTAAAGAAAGGAAGATGTTTTCGGAGTTTTGCCGACCGGATACGGCTAAAGTTTAATCTATCAACTTAGCTCGGCTTCACCTTCTTCGTTGCTCTGGTTGGTTGTAGCGCTGTCCTATTGCGTGCAGAGGGAATTTGAAAGACAACCATTTATCCCGCCTGAGCCCTGCCAATGGTGAGTTCCCAGACCCAACATCTTGATGTGGGTCTGGCTTGTCAGGCTACAAACGAGTGGCAAGTGAAAGCAAACATTTTACGAGAGAACGCAAAGTTTCTCAGGGAACGCGAGAGAACACGACGAACGCATTGGCGGCTGGTGCCAACAAACCGAATTAATAATGCAGGACTGAATGTACTAATTTTTAAATAACCATTTAAAATTTTTTATAATAATGTATCATTACTGCTTAGCTAAAACATTCAGCATTTAAAGCATGCCATAGGGTAGGGTCACATCTCTGTATTAGTGGGCTGAATGGCGACTTATGGTATTTTTCTATTTGAATTTATAAATTGCCCAATATTGTCCTACAAACAATGTTCATATTGAAGGCTATGAAAACAAAAATAAGCATATTATGTGTAAAAAAAGAGGTAAATCACATCTAACATTGTAACATTAGCCTACAATCTAAAAACAAAATCATGCTTTTTAAAGCAGAAGTTAAATTCACTAAACTAATAATGAAA
Source organism: Paracanthobrama guichenoti (assembly GCA_018749465.1). Taxonomy (NCBI): domain Eukaryota; kingdom Metazoa; phylum Chordata; class Actinopteri; order Cypriniformes; family Gobionidae; genus Paracanthobrama; species Paracanthobrama guichenoti. The sequence goes on along the minus strand of CM031965.1, from coordinate 2,241,903 downwards.
ATAAATAAAAACAAAAGCACAGACTCATTATTAGGCTTTTGATTACATACAATACCATACAACAGTCACTACAGTTACTGCTATCTTAAAAATACACCTACATGAAGGTTTGAATTTCTACATATGGCACATTTATGTTCACCAACAACAAATTTTTTAGCAAAATGTATATTTTAGTCAGAATTATTGACTAAATAATTATTGACTAAATAATATCCGGCTAATTTCAAGTATCATATAGTGTCAGTGCGGGCAGATTGGTAATATAGATGAAATTTAGGTGTCCCCAACTGAGCAAGCCAAAAGCCAGAGGCAACGGTGGCAAGAAACCAAAACTCCTTCAGGGTCAGAATGGAGAAAAAAAACCTTGGGAGAAACCAGGCTTAGTCAGGGTGCCAGTTCTCCTCTGGCCGACGAACAAACAGTGTATGATTATAATTCTGGCAACATAGCAGGTCTTAATTCATATTAGGTAAATAGATATTCGTAAGATTATTTGAAAGATTGGAGTCGTCATGCCGTAGACGGGTTAAATGAGGATGTCGTGTCGATGCGGCATTAATAGAGGTATGTTTGTTCCCATCAATCGCTGCACAAGTTAAGGTTACGCATGATGACGAAAGCACGTTAGCTAGCCCTCCATAGAGAATGCATTGCAGTGCCTGCAGTTTGAAAAAAATATATATTTGTAGGTCTATATTGGAACAGTCTGGGAGATTCTCGGCAAGAGGCGGTACTCCACAGAACATGACTTGACGGTGATCAGACTATATATCCAGAGGAAGAACAGTCTAGAATAGTGACAACTAGCGTAAAGCCTTGTGCACACGGAACGATTATCGCGCGCACTTATCGCCAGCGTTTTCGACGCGTCTTTGTGTTCATACCCAAGCGAATTTCACTGGCAATGCGCTGAGTGAACGTGCAAATGCACTCCCAGACAGTAGATGGCGCTTACTGAAAAACAGAAATACACAAGGTGGTGCTGCGAAACTTTACACTATTGAGATTTTTGTAGTCGCTGTGGCGTTTTTCATAAAGTTCTTTATGTTCAGACTCCAAAGAGACCAGCAGCTCTACATTCATCTTGCCTCGTTGCATCTTCTTCGTCTACTTACTTCCTCTTCGTCGTCTTCTTCTCAGGTATCAATGTGTGCACGGCAAGACCATTTGTGCTTGAGTGCCACCAAGTTGTGTTTTACTGTAACTTCAGCAGCTCCAGGCACATGAACAAAAGCCTTACATTACGATGAATCTCATTGGTCGGCCAGTTTTTAACGCAATGCGTCAAACCAAAAAATGCCGGCGCCCCTTTGTTTGGTCATGAGGCGTTGAACATCGGCGATAAGTGTGCACGATAATCACCCAAGTACACAAGGCTTAACTCTGGGTTGAATGTGACTGAAAAATCCCTTTTGGTGGTGCATTGCCCTATTGCCCTAATGAACTGCCCCTGCACAAACAAATTGAATGCAAAGTTTCTCGGGGGACACAATGCTTTTGCGTTCACTCACCAATCTTTTGCTACGCTCCCTCGAGAAACCATTGCATTCCCTCACAAAACGTTTCCGTTCCACCAAGAAGCGTTCGCTCACAAAACTTTGTGATGGAAATAGCATGAGGTGGGAGGAAAAACTATATTTAAGTGCTTTCATGAGTGAATGCAAAGTTTCTCGAGAAAACGCAAGCGAATGCAAGTGTTTTACGAGAGAAATATATCTTTCTCTCACCTCATCAGCATGTCCTTTTAGCAGCTCCATATGAGATCGATGTTAGAGGAGAACATTTTCAGTCATTCTTTAAATAACGAGAACAAATTTAATTTTGTTCTCACATAATACATATGTGAATGGGTAAATGATTTTTGGGGGAGGAATTCCTTTCAAATGAACGCTCCTTAGTTTAAACTCTGAAGTTTCTGTGGTTTGCGTGCATACTTGAAACGATTTGAGACACGATGGAAGCCGCTTCCAAATCGAACGAGAACTTTTCAGAAATAAGAAATTCCCAAGACTCGAAGCTCTCTTGAAAACCAGGAATTTGACGATGCTGTTCAATCGTGAGGCAGTCGTCAAACCCGGTTGATCTCATCAAAGAACGGCAGTAGTGTGGGCTTCGTCTTTGATGTCACGAGGAAGACGTTCAAACAGAGACTGATGGGTCCGTATTCAGTTCATCAGGTGTAGAGGTCTCTGAGCCAGCTGATACCTTACCAAGGGGTTTCAGAACAAAACAGCTCTGCCCTCCCTAGCTATTAACATCTCCATCACCTCTGATATCATTTCTAATTATCCTGAGTTATGATGGGGGGAAAAAAACACTTTCTGCAAATCTTGCAGGTCCTAATTTGGAGTGGTGGGAGTTAACACACCTGCCATATTCCTGCTGACAGCGTGATTTGAGCGAGGGGGTTGTTTTGTTGAGAACGCTCCGGAGAACTTTGAGAGTTGCCAATACCGGCACGGCCGCACCATGTGAAAATGTTGACTGCCGGATGATTGATGGTAGTTATTTGTGGCTTCCTAACCCTCATCCCTTCTCCTGCCTTCCCCACCACTCCTACCCATCCCTGCCTGCATCTCTCGCTCCTGTTTTCCGGGGTTTCCGACTCGGAGGCAGTGAAAGGGTGATTAATAATGTGTAATGCCGTGTGAGCTGCTCCCTGTGACATTTGGAGAGGGCGTTCTCCGTCTGCTGCACGGCTTGTGAATCGGCCAATGGAGAGAGAGCTTCCTAAAAGACCACAGCAGTCATGGATGTAAGTGTTGAATGTCTCAGACACTCATTTATGTCCAAAACAACTGATTTTCTCAATTACATGTTTTAATGTTTTATTTCAACACATCTGGAAGCTGTTATACATACAGTACAGTGTTAATAATAAAAAATGACCCCTTTTTTGTTATATGATGAGTGTTTGAAATATAGTAATTTCCCGAAATATGACAGGAACTCAAATATGACAAAAAAAAGCTATGCATCACTATAGACATTTTTATTAGCTTTTCGCAATATATTTTTATTGTAAAGCATGTTGAGCTGTGTTCCATGCATTAAAGGAATAAACAAATAAAGTTTATTATTATTATTATTATTGATGTACCTATATTAGGCTGAAATTCAGATCTCATGTCATATTTGACTCTACATTCAAAAGAAGAAAAAGAAGAAATTACAATTTGCATTCAGTAAATGATTTATATAGTTTAATACATATTAATTAACTAATTAATACATTTAATTACAACCACACCCACCCCACTCTCATTAATAACTGTAATCCGTCTGGAATCTTTTTATTTATATCGGTTTTATTTTTTGTACTTTACTTGAGGGTTTCATATATATTTGTATATATATATATATATATATATTTTTTTTTTTCATTCTCAGTGGTGATTATTATTACAGTACAAATGTATTACAAAAATATGAATGTTTTACTTATGTTTTGTTATATAAATTAGCAGAGAATAAAGGCAATACAACAAATATTAAATATTTAACAATTAAATATAAAAATATATATATTTTTAATTATACATATTAAAAAACAAATACTATATCACAATTTTTATATTACAGTACTGCAAATGAGATTGTTTTGCATTGTTAATGAGTTTAATTGCCATAAATGTATTAAATTAAATTTCACATTTATTTGTATAGCGCTTTTCATAATACATATCGTTTCAAAGCAGCTTTACAGACAATGCATGTCTACATTTACAATTTTGAGGTGACTGTCCAAATTATGTATTTCGGAAATGTACACAGTCAGCTAACATAATTTCTTATGAATAAATTTGTGTTAGAATTTCTTATTCCACTTCTTTTATGGTTAATGAGATTCAACTATTGTGCTGTTCTACTATCTATCTACTATTACTGTATCGATTTCATTAGCATTTATTATTATTATCATAATGTATCAACTGAAAGTGGTGCTGAAAGCCAATATGATGGCTGAAATAAAAAATCTATACAGTTGTGCTTCTGTAGAATTATTTTTTTTACACTAAATCCTGCACCTCCAGTCAAATTATCTTGAGTGTGCAAAAATAATACAACAGGCTGTGTTTTCATCACATGACAAGCGTGTGCGTGTGCATGTGCGTGCGTGTGCATGTGGTGTAACACTGAGTGACCGTTAAGCCCTGCATCGAGGGGTCTGAGGTGTCCCAGTGGTGCAAGAGCCATGCGGGACCCCACACACAGTCTCTCAGACACTCTTGGTGGCTGTCCACTGAAAATACTTTGAAATTATCTGGCATGTCACAAGCATTTTGTTATTAGGAAGGTGTTACAACATGTATAACTTTCATTATGTGTCTTATTTCTGAGTGAAATATTCATCAAGAAATAATATAGGACTGGATTTAATTTAATCTTTTAGGATTTGATTGGATCGTAAATGTTATGCTACGATATCATTGGTGAATATTCTTGTCCCCACCCACACGACCTTGGTTACGTCATCAGACAAGTACATTTTGGAGGTGAAAGTTATGAGATTTTTATTTTGGAAAAACACGCACTGATGAATCAAGACAAGCGGCATTTAAAGTGAACACAAGAAAGTATTTAGAATCTTGGATACAGACATAAATGTACTTAAAATGTTATATACATACATAGGAGAGAATTGTTTAAATTAAATAATTATCTGATAGGACAGTCAACTCTATACAAACTGTATAAAAATGAAAATTCACAATGAATGTATAGCGAATATCAAAATGCAGGAACTGATAGAAGGACAAGACAGACAGAGCATTTGAGATGTGGAGAGAGAGAGTGTGTGTTTCATTAAATGGTCAATATATCTTGTGTTTTCTGGATCATTTAAGCCACATTACAGTGCAGTGAAACTCTTTTAATTTCTAAAGTGCCTTTCAACGGCTTTACCTTCAGGCTGGAGGAGAAAACAGCAGCTGGAGCCAGAGAAGCGCACCGGGCGTACACACCTATACACACACACACACACATATCTGTCTGCACACAAGCATAAAAACACAAAAACACTTTAACAAACAGTCATTACAGAAGTATTAAATGCATTCCTAGAAAATCTCCTGATTGTTTAAAAACTACATTTTATGAAACAAATGTTAGGAGTGCAAAAATTGCTGCCATGATGCTAGCATATAGTAGTAATTGCTTACTATCCCAAATGACAAAGGCCATTCACTATGCTTGTTTGAAGGGTAGTGTATATTAACTCTTACAGTGGCTGGATGCCAAGGTACGGCTGGAGGTTCAGGTTTGGGAATGAATGACATGTAGTAGGTGGCACAAGAGAGCAAATAAGTGAATGGATAGTTGGGGTATGTCTTTGATGGGTAATGCATAAATGAAGCTAGCCTTTCTTTCTGGGGCATTTGCTTCAGGATATGAGCACTCCTGAAAATTCAGTACACCAGTCTTTCATCTGACAGAATAAAGGAAACAATGCCCTTTAATATCTCAGTTGTTTCTCCTATTTAAAAAAAAGAATGATAAATTGTTTTGAAGCCTCCTGCTTCTCAGATGTTCCTCCAGTAATCTCACATGAGTCTTAGAAGAGATCTCAACAAATTTCCATCAAATTCTTCAAACACTAAATGATCTGAGCTGTTATCCACATTCATTTAATAACTCCATTATTTGTGTGTCAACTCGTTTGCTTTTCTCTTTAGAAATGAAACACATTTCAGACAAACTTGAATGAAGTCTTGTGATTTTTGAAAGACTTTAAGATATGTTTATCTGATATTTAAATGATGTATTACTTTAATCATTATTTAATTCTAAATATTGAACATTTGGAACAAACTATATTATTTCAAATCAATTATATTTCATTATGGCTAAATTTAATGCATTAATTTAGGGTTAGAGTTAAGATTCAAGATTCAAGAGTTTTATTTGTCACATACACAGTTATATACAGAATATACAACCGGCAGTGAAATGTAAACCGGTCCGCTCCATGGACAGTGCAAATTCACAGTTAAAAACACAAGGAGGAAATTATAATAGAAATAGAATAAAAAAGTACTAATATATATATATATATATATATGTATCTGTAGAATTATAAATAAATCAAGTCAAGTAGAAAAAATAAAAATAAATAAAGAAGTGGAATAAAATAAGTGAAATAAACTGTGCAGTGAGTAAACTGTAGACTTATAAATATGTGGTTAATAAATGTATAAAGAGTATAATGTGCAAACAGGTTTATAACAGGTTGTTACACAGTAACAACGAGAGCAGAAAGTGCAGTGAAATGTCAGTATATCGATGTTTACCCTGAAGTGAAGTCACGTGATGTTAAGGGACTGAGTTCAGGAGTCTGATGGCCTGGGGGAAGAAGCTCCTCCTGAGTCTCTCAGTTTTGGCCATCAGGCTTCGGAAGCTTCTTACCAGATGGCAGCAGCGTGAAATTAGGGTTTGCAGGGTGATTAGAGTCCTTGATGATCTTAGTAGCTCTACTTTTGCAGCATTTGATGTAGACATCCTGCAGAGACGGGAGAGCTGACCCTGAGATACGCTCGGATAAGCGCACGACTCTTTGCAGGGCTTTGCAGTCATGACAGGTGCTGTTCCCATACCACGCTGTGATGCACTCGGTTAATACACTTTCTATCGCCCCTAAATAGAAAGTTTTCAGGATAGCTGAAAGTGTATTAACTTACCTAAACTCTCTACCTATTAAACTCTCTACCTATCCTGTATTGGTCAAGGAGGATGTTGCGTAACCCACTGCTCTTTCTATCCAGTTCTTCGGCCCTGTCTCCACTGACTCCTTTCAGCCCCATGGCTCATCCATCGCTGGCTCCTCTTAGCAACTCGGATCTGCTTTGGGTTTCCTGTTTGCCAGCTCCGCCCTGGTATGTCGACTCCCCAGTTCCGCCTCAAACCGCCAAGCCCATCACTCCACCTCGGCACGTTGACCAGTTGCCTCCTCGCCCTCTCAGCTCCACCTGGGACTTTTGTCCTTATGGCTTCACCGGGCTCCCTCATCCCTCCGGTTCTACGTTGTTCAGTTATCGCTCTGACTCCATGAACTTCCAGGCCTTCAGCTGTGCCTCTTCCCTCTACCCCGTTGGCTCCATCTGCCTCCTCCTTCATCCCGACTCTACCTCAGTCACTCCGTCTCCGCTTCAGTCCTCTGGCACCCTGGCTCCACCTTGCCTGCTCGTCACTATTTCTCTGCCTCCAGGTCTGTCTGTATTGCCTGATCTCTACGGCTCTGCCTGGGTCTCCACCTCCACCGGCTCCGTGTCTGTTAGTCGTCCCCCTGGTTCTGCCTGGCATCTCCACCAAAGCTCCTCTCTCCATCATCTCCACTGTGGGCATTCATTCTGCTAGCACTGTTTGGGGTCACTTCCCTCTGCTGCCAAGGAGGTCATTTCGTAACCCACTGCCAGTGCTATCCAGTTCTTTACTCCCTCCTCCACCACAGACTTCCGGGCCTTCAGCTGTGCCTCTTCCCTCTACCCTCTACCCCTTCAGCTCTGTCGGGCTCACTCCTTCCCTCCAGGTCTACCTCAGTCCTCAGCCACACCAGCTCCACCTCAGTCACCCTGGTCCTCGCCCGCTCGTCACCACATCTCGGCCTCAGCTGCCAGGTCCTTCAGAGTAGCCTGGTCTCTTTGGCTCTCCGGTTCGCCTGGGTCTCCAACAGTCAGTTGTCCCCCGGTTATCACCTAGCATCTGGCACTGTGAGCCTTCATCCTGGTAGCACTTTTTGGGGTCACGTCCTGGCTCCTCTCACTGTCATCTCCCTGGCTCCTTCCTCGTCAGTGGTGGTCCCTTCTGGCAGCTCTGCATCCTCCTCCTAAGCCCCCTCCTACCATCCTCTGATGCACAGATGCACCTTTTTAATGGTGACGTCATGTTTATTGTGGTATGAGTTAGACTTTGGACTTTTCAGTGTTAGTTACTCATTGTTTGATTATGATGTGCACCTGTTTCCTGTTTCCTTTCATTGATTATCCTATTTATCCTATATATCCCTCAGTTTGTAGCCTTGATTGTCCATTCTCGTCAGTTTTATTGTGGTTGTTCTGTTCTTGTGTTGAGAGTTGAAAGTATCCTGAGTATATTATTTTTTAGATTTTTCGGCTTAATAAGCGACTGCTCCACTTAAATCCTGCTTTTGATATTTTTCACAGACAAATAAATGTCTAAAATATCTAAAAATCATATTGTATCTAAAAACACCATTAATTAATAAAATTTTATTCCATTGCTAATTTTAATAAATTCACTTATTTGTTATTGAAACTGCATAATAGTGCATCAAAAACATGTCACAAACAAAATGAAAAATTTATAAAATAAAAATATCAAATTAAAAATATATTTAAAAAAATAATAATTATCCATGTATTTTCTAACTCTAAGTTAAAGCAAAGCAGATTCTGTATCAGTGGATGGTAATGCTTTGTTTAGATCTTTCCCTCTCAAAACACCAATTTGGGCAGCAACTTATTGGGCAAAGAATAGAGAAAAGCAAAATCATCCATCATGATGCATAAAAACAGCCTGCAGCGCAGAAACTGCAGCCACACAGAGGGAAATATTTGCACAGGCCCGCTGGGCCTCCTCGTATGTAAAAAGCAAAAAACATAAATGTTTCAAAAATGTTCTTTTTATTAGATGAATTGCACCATTAAATAACATTATACAATGTGAAAATGCACCATTAATTTTCCCCAAAACAGACATAAATATGAGGCGGCGGCTGGTATCTCGTGTCTCAATCTTCAGTGAGTCCCACAGGGCCACATTTCAGAGCTATTCTATCCCATTATGCAAATAGACACAATTGAGGAGAAGAAGATCTATAAGGACGTGTTTGGGGCTCATCACTTTGAAATGTGAAAATAAATGACTTTCTAATTGTTTGGCCTGAAACACAGACTGACTAATCGAGCAAGCAGCCCAGCGGTGGCGATCACAAAATATTCGTGGGCCTGTTAGGCTCTGAACATTAGAGGGGGGAAAAATAATATACAATCGGGGTGCTTATATAATCAATCATCGAACCAGGAAGAGAGATTTAAGAGAACGGAAAGTGCACGTACGCTACTAAAACGTCACTAATGCACCACATGTATTTAAGAAATCTAAAACAAAACTCAGCATGAAAATTAGTAATCATCATTGATGCTTCAGATCATCCCATGATTTAACATTCCTAAAAACAACAAAAATCATCCCATCTACTCCAGCAGTCTCCCAAACCCAAGGCAACCCCTAACCTTTCAAAAATAACACACACTCCCCACATGACAAATGAATTCTAAAGGTTTACCAATTCATCAATGCAGATCTGCTTCGGAATTTCATTTCTTTTTCACTAGCGGCGCAGGAATGGCTAATTAATCCACGTTCTACGTGGCGGCGTGTCGTTGTGTTTGTTGTTTATTTTTACTACTGAACGGAGAAATGCAGGAGCCGGCCGTTTTTTCTTCTTCACTCCACGGCAACAGCAGGGAAGGTGATTAATTTTAATACAGCGGGAGGAGATTTTGACCCTAAACAGGAAAGTCTTGTTGAGGTTCTGATTTATTTTTGGAAGGTGACAATGGCATTAATTACGCCGCCGCAGGTGTAGGCCCTAATTTTTCTTCTCCAGCCCAGCCTCCGCTAGCCTCATGTTCAAGACGTGACAACAGTGCAGCAACAACAGCAGCGGGACGGTAACATTTTGTCGTCGTTGTAAGTCAGACCCACTGCAAATTTCTGGGTGGCTGTAGAGCTCCTCACAGCTGAAGATTATACTTCAACCACTGACAGAACAGCAGGTATTTTCAGTGGTTGAAGCACAATCTTCAGCTATTTAAATAAATATTTATTTCCCTACCAAAAAAAGCAAGTAAAATGGTGCATAGGGTCTCTTGGGAACACTATGAATAAGCACATCTATTTTTGGACAAGTTCATCAAAATGAACCGCTTGAAAGAACTGACTCGTTATAAACAAGAGATCAAAATGTGCCTGGTTATCATGACCCAGTTAGTCCCTGCTGGTGCATGCCATAACTACCCTATTTCTGGCTGCATTTGTCTCCTTTGACAGCCAATAGTAGGTGATACCAGTGCCTTTTTTTAGAAGGGTGAAACTGACTGATATTACTCTTTTGCGTCACCGCTTGTGTATTTCCAGGGGGTCCTGCACCAGCCGGGCATTGAGATGAATGGATACTCCCCAACAGTGCACAACTGGGAAGATTAATTCAATGACTGAAAGAACGTGAAGTTTTAAAAATAAAACAATTCTGTACAAAATGTCTTCTATAAACCAGGTAAGATAGAGTTTATATCCCAACCGCCTGCTTGAGCTTTACTTCCTGCAGTAAAGATGATGATATAATAAAAGGGTAGAAAGTGCAACATTTTGTTTCTTGTTAAAACTGCTTGAAACATATCTGGCTGTAGGGAATTCATTCTTGTGTCTGACAGACAGGTAAACAAGGTGTGTCAAGGGTAGATCAAGAACAGCCTTGACTGAGACATCCAGACAACATTTACCCTGCTATGATTGAGCTAACAGTGTGTGACATGAACATTCGACACATAACAAATCATTCATACTGTATACTGACGGTGACAGCGTCATCTCTATGAACTTCTAGAATATAGAAGAACTGAGTCTACAAAACGGCAGTTCTGAGGAGGAAAAGATACAGCTACAGTCCTTGTTATCTCTACAACATAAAGAGTTTTACCAACACACTCTTGTGGCAGTTTGTTTATGTTTTGGCGAACTGGTGGCTAATTCACGTGAATTTGTACAAACTAATTCATACATTTTCAATCAATATTTTTACGGCCCACTGAGGGGTAGGTTTAGGGGTGGACATTTTGTTTTCTTTGTAAAATAGTTAGGTTTTCTCATGAAAGCCATTTCTTGTGGTTTTCTCTTGATTCCTCGAACTAATACACAGCGCAAAAGAAAACTGTGTTGCTCAGATGTTGCCCTGTTTATGTCTCAGGAGACTTAGGGGGCGTTTACACCACATCACGTTTAACTAAAAACGGAAAACTCTTTATCTAGGGCCCTGTGACGCGTTTCCAAGATGGCCACGGCCGACTTTACGCTTCAGAACTGCTCTTCAGAATCCTTTGGGTGACATCACGGACACTACATCCATATTTTTTTTTACAGTCTATGGTTGTATCCTTCATTTTGTTGCCAGAAAAACAGAAACACACAACACAATTTCTGAAATTAAAAAAAAACTTTTCTTAAAAATGAAATTGTATTTTTTAATTAATAAATGGTTGTTTTTTTTTATGAATTCACTTAATTAGACATGCTTTTTAAGTATTAACATGTTATTTAACTTTTAAAATGGAGCCCAAAAAAATTAAAACGGAAAAGAAAACGGAATCCAGAAAAATTAACATTTGGAATTTGGAAAAAAATAAAACAGATTTCATAGGACCCTATAAATGCGTTTTGGCCATTTATTTACATGACGACACATTTTGGGAGACTGAAAATGCAAACTTTTGACAACGGTTATCTTCTCCATGTAAACTACAAAAACGCAGATTTGTGAAAACAAAGACATCACGCAGATTCAGGCATCTTTGACTACAGGCATGTGTGAGAACTTAACCAAAACAACGATGGCGGACTACAGGAATTAGTTTGTGCTGAGTTTATTAACACTTCTCCAACAAAGTGTAGATTTACTGCACTACTACGACCGGCGGAGACGCGTTATTTGCATACGTAAAATAATGCGTATGTGCACAGGTGCGTAGTGTTTCTATACAAAGTGACATGAGGAATACAGCTTTTTTAGTTGCTTTCGCGAATCTGTGTGAATGGGATTGTTCTGACAACATTGTCGTCTGTACGCCAAACGTTTAAAAAAACACAAAGACATTTTTAGTACATTGTTATCGTGTAAACGTATTGGATATTAACTTTTGTCTCAGCAGTTTCTCCACTATACAGTGAAAATAGCTCAGGGTGAGAAGAAGGTTATTTGGTGCTTTAAAGATGAATATGAATTTTAAGACTATATCTGAATCAACATCCCACACTGTATTGAAATACCCAGTAGCATCCCAGCTGATGATCCTTGAGCCCAGACTCCAGTCCAAATGTTTTCTGTTAGCGTTCACGTGAAGCGGCGCACTGCCATGTGTCTGCTTTTGACAGCACTTACCAAGGGATTTAAGTGTGATGGCTCTTGTTCACAGGCACTGCTAATAAATTATCACCTCTGAGTTCTTGTATAAGCATTTGACAGTGACAGACTAGGAGGGAATAGGTCACACTTCCCCTCAGCTGAATGTAAACTCAGAGTGGAAACTTTTAAAAGCATTTTCAGTGTTAGTCTTCGGTTGTTCTTCTCAGCAGCCGCTGAACTCAAGATATTGTGAAGTTGAAGCATGAAGTCCATAAAATGGTCTTTGAAATAAATATACAGGGAAATAGATCAAATGGCAACACTTGTTTTAACTTAAATTATTATTTTTAAAAAAATCTATTCAAATATACCTGCAGGATAAGAATTTTTTTTTAAGATAATTAAGATAACATAATATTTTATGTAGTACTGCCCTGATTAAGTTATTTGACATACATTTTACAAGACAAAATCATACCCCCGGTGCAATGTGACACCAGGCACGACGCAAGTGTTTTTTGCTAGTTTCAGCCCGACGCAGTTATCATTTTCATGTCCAGCATCACGTTGTTTAAATAGCAAATGTACTCTCGCCCATGTGTTCGTCCATGGATGTGCTGGTCTGAAAACCAGGTGTGTTCAAGAGCATTGTTGGCACATTGCTATTTTGAGGAACTGAAAATGACTGCGCCATTGGCCAACAAAAACCTAGTCAATAGCTCAGTATTTATTGTGTTATTTAAAGGGCGTATTAGTAATATGTGCCTATAGGCGGTACACAACGCGTGTACACTCTGCTTATCACACACACATTTTTAAATATTAAAAATAAAAGGATTCCTCTCTGGAGAAGTGTTAAGTCTTTCCGTCATGTAAATAGCGAATCCGCCATGGTGCGAGCACAACTGGCTTTTGAAGGGATTGGGAGATGAGACTCTGATTTATTGCACGTTACACCCAAAACACACCCATGACTCATTAAGAGACTAGGTACAACCTGACCATTTTTTCCATAGTTAAACTAGCAAAAGTGGATTCGGACACGCCCTAAGTGCACCTGTGCCATGCACTTCAGACCATGTGCTCAGATCATTAAAATAGGACCCATAATGTTAACTCTTTCCCCGGCATTGACAGAATTTTCCGTCATTTATGATGCAGCGCTTCCTTGCTGAGTTTTTCCAGCAATCCATGTTTTCACTGCTGATGGTAGGGGGAGCTATTATCTTCTGAAAGAGTACATAATCTCTGGATCAAAACACAGGTGAGGAAGAAGACGCAGAAACAAGTGATAGAAGTGACATTAAACAGCAAATAAATCAAAACTGCCAAATGTTACTGAATGAAATGTCGTCCCAGGATGAGCTATAGGACTGTGGGGGGTGGGGTGGGGGGTTGATGGACTCGATCTCCTCCATCTGTGTTTTGATCATAGTTCTGAATCCAAGCCAGAAAAAAATTATTTTTCTCTGCTTTTTGCTCAAAATGTTGCTTTTGATGAAAGTGTTGATTAAAAAAAAAAAGAATGCATGAAGCTAGAATAAAATGTTTTTGTTTGTTTAAAACAGCTCTGTCCTTTCTTTCGATATATATTGCATGTTCAGATATTCAAACAACAAAATATTCTGGAGGCCATCAAAAATGCTGGCGGTGGCTAGCAACTTAAGGGGAAAAAAATGCTAGTTGGGAAAGAGTTAAAGGTGATTGCAGCAAAATATCACAGTCAAAATAGTTTCAATGTCTATCATCAATAGTGATGTATGAAACTCAGAAGTCACTTTCAAACCAAGCAGCTTTCATTCCTATTGAAATGGCTGGATTTAGAAAATTAGGCAAATGGAAAATGTGATATCATCATTTGTAAAAATCTGTTGATAATCAGTGTTGTACTAAATGTAAAAAAAAAAAAAAATGTATCTAGTATTCTTTAAAAAAAAAAAAAAAGAAGAAGAAGAATTATGCGCATAATTGTATGTATTACTTAGGATGCTGCTTTTGGGCTCATGATAAGTAAATCCAGATGTCATTGTTAGATAATCCAGCTGCGGGAACTGTTGGGGCGTCCCGTCTGCTTCCTCTGCCACTTCCTCTACTTGAATTTAAACATTCAGTCCAGTGAATTGACCCTCTTTTCTTAAGATACATGACAGCTTCTCTGCATCTTCTGCTGGTCTCCACACACAGCGCGGCGTGACAGCAAGTCTAATTATGGGGTGAATTAGCGCCCCGTGTAGCCCTGATTACCCCCCTGGTGAGCGGACACACAGAGCGGTGCCCGGCCCCCGCCGGCCCATCCTGTTCCTCCTCTCCCGAGTGTTGTCTCTTCATTCCTCTGACAGCTCCCTCATTTCTCCATTACAAATTGCCGGCGGCTTCCCTCGGCATGCATCATGGCGTGAGGAGCCAGCCTCAATACCGCCGCTCGGGCCGGTTCATTTATTACCGAGTTTGTTTGCACTCTTATCTGCGGCCTTGCCTGGCCGGACCATCCATCACACACACATCTGCCTGCTGCCCGTCCCACCCCCAAAGCCCCAACGCTGGCAATATCTCTGTCTCTCTCCCTCTCTGTCTTTCTCACTTACACAGCCATCTGTCTGCCCGCTCTACTCCACCTCCTGAATTCTCATGTTTTTTTGTTTCCATTTCACTCTTTTCTGAGGTCTGATGTGCTCATTTTTCCCTTATAGACTTGTATTACTAGCATTTAGCTCTACTTTGCACTTGTATTCATTTACACATGGAACTTTTGCTAAATAATAAACTGCAAACGATGCTAATTACAATTTCAATGCCTGTGTGGATGTCAGGCTCACCAGTGTGTCGTTATCACTTGCTGTGGAATACATAAGGAAAAAATCTGAAGGATTTTCATGCTTCGTTTTCCATGCAACAACAGTCCAGACTACATAGTGACTAGGGCTGTCAAATTAAAATTCTAATTTGGAATATTCGTCTAATTTAAAATAAAAATCCACATTCAAATGCAAAAACAGTGTATTCGAATTTGAGGTGTTTTTGTTAGCCTATTCAATTAAACCCACTTAATGCGACGCTGCATTCATTCAAAACATTGCAGAAATAGAGAAGCTCAATATAGAGAAGATCTGTGACAGTTGCACTCACGTCTCGTCCAAGACAGCCATATTTAGAAAGCCATATAAAGTTAAAAGAAGTTATACTTTTAACTTTTTCTCAGCCACCGCCAGCATTTTTGATAATTTTCACAAAGAAAGCAACATTTTGAGCAAAAAGCTGAGAAAATCCTGTTTTTAATCAAAGACTACATCTAGATCCGATTCAGAGTGATGATCAATACATAGATGGAGTAGATCGAGTCCATCAATACCCCCAAAGCTTCACAGTCCAATAGAGTCCTTCACTGTCTAGGCGCAGGTCCACCATCTGATCTGGATACGGCCCGGATCCGGCTGACTGCAGTAAACCTCGGGATAAACAGAGAGACTAACATTAGCATAGATGCCATTCTTCTTATGATGTAACGAGTACATCAGGTGTTATGGGAAGTGTTCCCGGTTTCCGGCTGACCTAGTTAACGCAGCCTAACAATCATTTACTGATTTGAATAATAGAGATTGATAATGTTTTATGTGTAAGCCATAGTAAAGAGATGCGTTTTTAGTCTAGATTTAAACTGACAGAGTGTATCTGTTTCCCAAACAATGCTAGGAAGACTGTTCCAGAGTTTAGGTGCTAAATAGGAAAAGGATCGACCGCCTGCAATAGACGTGATGGAGTATAATGTGTTAAGAGCTCGCTCAAGTACTGGGGAGCTAAACCATTCAGTGTTTTGTGAATAATAAGCAAGATTTTAAAATGTATAAAATGTTTAATAAGGGAGCCAGTGCAGTGTTGACAGAACCGGGCTAATATGGTCATACTTCCTGGTTCTAGTAAGAGCTCGAGCTGCTGCGTTTTGGACCAGCTGGAGATTGTTTATTAAGCAAGCAGGGCAACCACCCAGTAAAGCATTACAATAATCTAGCCTTGAGGTCATGAACGCATTTAACTAATTGTTCTGCACATCGTAATTTAGATATATTTTTAAGATGGAAGAATGCAGTTTTACAGATGCAAGAAATGTGGCTTTCAAATGAAAGATTGGTATCAAAGAGCACACCCATATCTGCCAAGCCAAGATCAGTTATCACTGTATCACTGTAAAGCTGCTTTGAAACAATATGTATTGTAAAAAGCGTTATATAAATGAAGGTGACTTGACTTGACTTGACAGTCCTCGGTCAACATTTCATTCAGTAACATTAGGCAGTTTTGATTTATTTGCTGTTTAATGTTGATGATCTCGTTATTTACATATGCATCTGAAAAACAAAACAAGGAAAGCTGATAATTTCCATCAATGGCGGGTAAAGAGTTAAAACATATCTCGACAATTTGTATGGGTTTTTTCCATTCCACTGCATCTCAAGGTTTTATACACAGAAGTACTCGTGCTACGGCACTTTGTATTAACTATGCATAAATACATGATGTTGTTTTGTTCATAATTGTTTATGCAATTTACAAAATTATATTTAATTTATAAACGTTTGTTTAAGCATTGTGCACTTTTTTAATACAATGTGGTGCATTAACATTTTGCTCATTGCGCACTCTTGTGGCCTCAGAAGACAATAAATAAAAGTTTTTCCCTTTACTGAAATTATGCCTTTTAAATTTGAATATACGCGTGGCCTCAGTTGCCTATATCTGGGCCAATAAGTTGCACTTGAACACACAGTATTACAGCCAACAGCCGACTAGCACGTACATTCTGCGCCTGTGTGAGAGGAAATAACTCTCCATACCAGCAGGCGGCAGTATTTAGCATTCAAAAAGGGAAACTGGAAGAGCTGGGACTGTGCCATAAATCCATTTTCTCACTTGACGCAGATGGATTTGTAATATAGCTTGTTCTGAATGTGTCCTTCTTACTTTGTTGTACTTCGTTCTTTGCTTGCTTTCGTCAGTTCTGTTTTTCTTGTTGAACAGCCAGTCAGAGTGATCTCTCTAACAGACGGGCTCCATCGCCAATTGAACATGCTCAATTGTCCAAAAAGCTGCCAATATGGGTCCAAGAATGGACCGACATTGACTGACGGCCGACTGACGGCCTTACGAGTAAAATAAAAGTACCCAGTGTCTTCTGAAGCCATACAGTAGCTCTGTGAGTAAAAGGCTGATAATCTCATAATCATTGATAATCATTTACATTTCAAACAAACACTAAATACAAAATTCAGTATTCAGATTAAATAGCTGGATTTTCAAATAATCAGGACTGGATTATGAACCAGGCCAAAACTGCTTTCCCCAGGGGTCTGCAAAACCTCAGGCTTTGTGGCCCGAGACTGAATCAACCTCATCATATGTTAGGCCAGTATTTCCCAACTCTGTCCACCAACAGTACACATTTTCCTAACTAAACACACTTGATTTAACTCATCAACTCTAAGTTTCCTTTTTAACCAAATCCCCCTTTGTAACCTAGCATAGGATAAGGCCGTGCTCCTCAATCCTGGAGGACCTCCACCACTACCACTACACGTTTTGTTTTCTCCCTCATATAACACACCCTAAACAGCTCATCAGCTATTTACTGCAAGACCTGAATTGGATGTGTCCGATAAGGGAAAGGGGTGGGAGTCCTCCGGGGCAGTGCAAGAGGGTCATTTATGGTGCTCCAAAGAAGTGTACCCATAGGCCTTATGGGACCATGATCTGGTCATCTGCTCATGGTCGTCACTGACTGATTTAAGATACTCATATTACGTGAGATAAAATCTGTACGGTTCTAAACTCATGTTTTACCCTCAAAATCATGGTGGGGCAAAACTGATGGGGCATTTAATTTGTTCAGTGCTGTGCATTTGGTTTATGGTTTTCCAGATGCACCTCCTGATTTCCTTTCACTGGAGTCAGAGTTCTGTTCGGACCATCTGTGGCCAGTTACCAACTGATGAAGGATCTTCCTTCCAATTCACTTGTTATTGTGCTGTCCAGGTGACAAGTATACCTATAGAGTGAGTATTTATTTCAGGAATGTTTTCTTCCATTTTTCTGTCATGATGAATGTTTCTTTTATAAATCCATCGGCAAGGCTTTTAAACCATAAACAATATTTCTTGGGGCCAAAGATTCCTTGTGCAGCACTCTTGAGGAACCTTGAGATTTCCTGGCCGTGATTTAATGGCTCATAACCCTTGAAAGGCAATCCTTCTTCCTCTTCCTCCTTTTCTCTTTCAGCCACTACGCTCCCTTTCGCCCACTGGATGGCCAGCGAACCGAGAAGAGTGGGCAAAAATATTACCCACAATTCCCTCTATCATGGCAGACCACATATAGGTTGCATCTGATCTCATTAATGTTTGTATAGAGATCCTAAATGTGAACGTGCAACAGTTTCCGGAATGTTCCTAGGAGCGGTTTATAAAACGCACGCATTCAAAAGGTTGAATGCATGCTCTTCGATTGCCGTACTCATAGGAACATTTTCACGTCAATTTCTGCCTAAATTTATAAATCCCGATTTGTTCTGCACTTTTGAAGTAGGATAAAATCCAATGAATTTACAATCAAATCCAATTGCACATGTATTTTATAAATGAGGACCCTAGTTTTAACTATTATGCTTATCTGAAAGCATATGTATATATACTATATATATACACAGCTTTTTCACATATTTAAAATTTGTTTGTCTTTTTACACTTCTTCAAACCCAAACGTAACTTTACCATCAAAATAAGTGATCCAAACACTGTAAAATGGCCACAGAGAAGCATATCTTAAGAATCAAACAATCCATACACCCAACACAAACACCCATGTCCATAGACAAAACAAGTCCATAGACATTTTAGCCTAGTCCAGATTGACAATAAATGCACTGTGGTCAGTGACATGTAAAAATCATTAGGCTGATATCACTAATTGTGTTTTCTTTTCTCTTTGTGCATAATCCTAAACTTCTCGCTTCAGTCTTCATTAATAATGCATGGATTAATTAAAGCTTTCATAGGATTTCTACACATTGAACCAGTGAGATAAAAAGCATCCTATTTCTCATTGGACTGGCCCATGTCTAGACCTCTTTTTTTCTATTCTCATTCTCTTAATTGTATGGTTTCCATGTTTTGTCGATTGCAGGATTAATTTCACAATAGATCAAGCTTAGTGATCTTCTACGTCAATGTTATTTAATTTTTTTAAGGTGCTAATTACCTCCAACAGCAAAAGCAAATTGCATTGTAACTTGTCTCTGTGTTCTCCAATGAAAACAGCCTGGAGAGAAAAACATAAACACATTATCATTAGTATATTAAGGATGTCGTATTACAGACACCATGAAATCAAAACCTAGCTGGTAGCTCTGCCATCTATGCTAATGCACAAGTTATTGCAGGGAGATTGTGGACTAAGTTGTTATAGTGTTACCGACTATAACAATCCTACAATTTTTATATTTAGTGTTTGCTAGGCTGAAATACAAAGTTCTGTTTTGAAACTTTAGATAGCGCTGACTGGTCATTAACTTGATCTGCTTGCAATCATGTCATTCTTTATAGGACACAGCTGATTGGTTCCTGCTGTATCAGTAGCCAATTAAATGCTAAACCTTTAAATACTTGGCCAGCATTTGCTGTAGCAGTTGCAGTGTGTTTTCAGAAATCCTCCACCTGTATAGATCTGTGCCAGCAATAATCGACAGCAGCAGCAATAACCAACAGCAGAAGTAATAACCAGCAGCAGCAATAACCAACAGCAGCAGCAGCAGCAGCAATAATCGACAGCAGCAGCAATAACCAACAGCAGAAGCAGCAGCAATAGCCAACAGCAGAAGCAGCAGCAATAACCAACAGCAGCAGCAATAACCAACAGCAGCAGCAGCAGCAGCAATAATCGGCAGCAGCAGCAATAACCAACAGCAGCAGCAGCAGCAATAATCGGCAGCAGCAGCAATAACCAACAGCAGTAGCAGCAGCAACAACAACGCAGCAGCAAATACCACCAGCAGCAATAACCAGCAGTAGCAATAACCAACAGCAGTAGCAATAACCAGCAGCAGCAATAACCAACAGCAGTAGCAGCAGCAATAACCAGCAGCAGCAACAACCAGCAGCAGCAATAACCAACAGCAGTAGCAATAACCAGCAGCAGCAATAACCAACAGCAGCAGCAGCAGCAATAACCAACAGCAGTAACAATAACCAGCAGCAGCAATAACCAACAGCAGAAGTAGCAGCAATAACCAACAGCAGCAACAATAATGGCAGCAGCAGCAATAACCAACAGCAGCAGCAGCAATAATTGACAATAACAATATTGTTAACAATAACAATAACCAACAGCAGCAGCAATAACCAACAGTAGCAGCAGCGATAAGCAAAAGCAGTAACAATAACCAACAGCAGCAGAAGCAACAACCAACAGCAGCAACAATAAATACTTGGCCAGCATTTGCTGTAGAAGTTGCAGTGTGTTTTCAGAAACCCTCCACCAGCATAGATCTGTGCCAGCAATAATCGACAGCAGCAGCAATAACCAACAGCAGCAACAATAAATACTTGGCCAGCATTTGCTGTAGAAGTTGCAGTGTGTTTTCAGAAACCCTCCACCAGCATAGATCTGTGCCAGCAATAATCGACAGCAGCAGCAATAACCAACAGCAGCAGCAGCAGCAATAACCAGCAGCAGCAATAACCAACAGCAGTAGCAATAACCAGCAGCAGCAATAACCAACAGCAGTAGCAGCAGCAATAACCAGCAGCAGCAATAACCAACAGCAGTAACAATAACCAGCAGCAGCAATAACCAACAGCAGAAGTAGCAGCAATAACCAACAGCAGCAACAATAATGGCAGCAGCAGCAATAACCAACAGCAGCAGCAATAATTGACAATAACAATATTGTTAACAATAACAATAACCAACAGCAGCAGCAATAACCAACAGTAGCAGCGATAAGCAAAAGCAGTAACAATAACCAACAGCAGCAGAAGCAACAACCAACAGTAGCAGCAGCAGCAATAACCAACAGCAGCAGCAATAATTGACAATAACAATATTGTTAGCAATAACCAACAGCAGCAGCAGCAATAACCAACAGCAGCAACAATAACCAACAACAGCAGCAGCAATAACAGCAGCAATAACCAACAGCAGCAGCAATAATAGCAGCAAAAAACAATAACCAACAGCAACAGCAGCAATAACATCAGAAGCAGCAGTAACCAGCAGCAGTAACAACAATAACAGCACTTAAAGGATCTGCTGCTAACATCTTTGTGCCAGATACCACAGCACACCTTCAGGGGTCTAGTGGAGTCAGGGTTATTTTGGCAGCAAAGGAGGGACCAACACAATATTAGGAAGGTGGTCATAATGTTATGATGATCAGTGTACATTCTATACTATATAGAACATACTTTTTTAGTGGCCGTGAAGTAATTACTTTTTCAAAACAAGTGCCTACTCAAGAGATTATGCGATTTCTGATGCAGCCTTAAGTCACCTTAAGTGAACTCACCATCCCGATTATCTTACCATCCCCATGAAACTGTATCTGTGCATTATTTTATATAAATACTCTAAAAATAGAATTTGGATTTAACTGTTTGCTTTGTGGCGATGCGCCAGCTCACATAAACATGGAAAGAAATAGGATTTTGAAAAACGTGATGTTTGTTTTGCTGGTTTTAAGATGCAGTAATGTTTTTATGGAATAGATGTCATGATGACACAGAGACTCTGTACAGTGTAAAAAGTGGTTGCACGGTCAGATTGTTTGTTTAGCCAATCAGAAGGCTTCTAAGGCCTTTTCTGCCAGTTAATCATTTTACATGCAATCCATATATGGTAAGCCGGAAGCTGAGGGTGTGATAGATGAAGAAAGCGATTTTCATGAGTTTGGAGGGGTGCAAAATGTTCACAATTTCTCATCTGTCAGCAACGGCTTACACAGCCAAACGTCCTAAAAGGGATACATTGGCAAAAAGGGGAAAAAAGAGATCAACACAAGCAGCGCTTTGAAAACAGATGCTTGCTATGCTTCTGCTTGACAGATAAATATACAGCTATAGAAAGAGGTAGCGTGGCTAATTCCGCTGCTAAGTCTGGAAGAATGGCTAGCATTACTTACAGAACCTTTAGTTATTTAATGGGGTCTAAAACACTTTTTTATCATCTGACACACGTAGGGCATCACAATTAGGAGAAAGTCTTGCGACATCTGTGCGACCCTAGACTCACGGCGCCGTCACCCTGCGTGTTAAACACTCGTCTCTCACCTTCCTCTCTCTTTTTCTCCCCTATCAACCCCTCTAATGAACTGAAAGGTCAAAGCACTAATAAAACTATTAGCAGAAATGAAACTCCCCAATGTGTTAATGCACTTTTAATTCCTGTTAGCAAATTTCATCCCCCAGCAGTTTGCCTCACGCTAATGAGAAATAAAATAGCAAGCACGCAAGGGGAAAGGGATTTTCAGGCGGCGTTCGCAAGGGGGACAGTCCGATAACTCTCCTGCGCGGGCGGCGTGGGGTGTTATTCATGGGCTGAGGCCTGGTTCCAGCCTCCTGATTCTGTCGGGTTAATTAAAGAGCACATCTCCATCTGTTCTCATTCAAACGGCCCATCTCTCTTCCTCAGACACCAGCCAGTGTCTCCTCTGTTTTCATCTGCTCTCTCAGTGTGGGAAGGTTTCTTTGAATGCCACTTGAATGTCTTTTGAGTCATTCCTGCATTTCCATTGCCCATCAAATATGTCTTCATACACATAAGTTTCTATACTGTAGATGGAAATTATAGTAGGCTACTTAACTCTTTCCCCACCAGCATTTTTTTAAAAGTTGCCAGTCACCGCCAGCATTTTTGTCAGCATTTTCCATCAACACCCCAAAGCTTCACAATCCCATAACTCGTCCTGGGTCAACATTTCATTCATAACATTAGGCAGTTTTGATTGATATGCTGTTGAATGTTGATGATCACGTTATTTACATATGCATTACATGTGAGATTGCTTGTTTCTGCTTCTTCTTCTCCTGTGTTTTGATCAGGAGATTCAGTACTCTTTCAGAAGATGCGTAATAGCACCCTCTAGTGTATAACAGTGAAAACACAGAAAGACAGAAATTTGTGTCAATGGTGAGGAAAGTTACATTACACAGGATTATATATCTTTAAAAATTTTGAGTCATAAAATCAAAACTGTGTGATATAAAGTCGTATTATATAGTTTATATCATGCAATTATGAGAGAAAACGTTTTTTGAATTGTGAGATAAAAAGTCATAATTACCTTTTTAATTTTTTATTCAGTGGCAGAAACAAGTTTCCATAGAGCCCAGCACATGATGTGGAGAAAAATACAAGGTATTGTGCACTCAAATTGGCCACAATTTAATTTAAACGAGGGAACGGATTAATAAAACATGGCCATGAATCAGTAACTCATGGGAATGAATATCTATTTTTTCCGTAAGCATGTCACATGCCCCTTTTTTACAATGAAAAACTAGCCTATGTATTGTGAAAAGTGCTATACAAATACAATTGTATTGAAATAAACATAGGGGTACATTTTAAAATCAGTTTAAACAGTTTTAAATCATGTCCCATTTTAAAATGAATTTTTTTATATTTTTTTATTAAAACATATTCAAGGTTTCCATTCTTTAATCAAAATGTTTTAAACGATACATTGGTTTTGCAGACTTTTGTAATATTCCTTAAATTACATAATCTTCTAGGAAGTGAGTGACATCATTTTGGAAAGGAAAACAGCAATTTTTGTGCCAGTGATTGAGAATTTACTTTATCAAAATTTTTGTTCACTGCAAACCAAGATGGGATTTGTAACAAAAATAAAGTACTTTGCAGCCTTTAAAAGGCATCATTTAATTGCCACAGAAGCAAGTCTGAACCTTCGCCATAGAGCTAAACGCCATGCACGGCACTGATGAGAGACAGGCAAGCTTGCTGGAGATCTTGTTGCAGATTTTTGTATTTTAAATATATTTCAAGTTCTACAAAGGCCAAAAAAATTGGCACACGACATACTGTATTGCTCAGAAGCACTCCCTTCTAGTGGAGATAAAACCAATTAGGCGAACAGACTATGAGAAAGGAAAAAAAACAGCGGTAATAAAAACATAAGATCCAGAAGGAGGGGCAGACACACTCTATTACCAAACTGTGCCTTTTAATCAATAAAAAGATAAAAGATATTTTAATCAAAGGCATATTTCCTTGTTTGTGTAATGCCTTTCCAGTGCACACGTAATCTTTAAGCAAGTGAGAGTGATGCATAATGCACTCCCAGAGAGCCACTCATCCGTGGAAATTGCCAAAGCAGATAGTCAGCAGAAACACACACTCGGCAAGTGCTCGGAGCTAAAGCGCGCGCCTGCCGCTAAATTAGATTAGGACATTTATATTAAAGAAAATTGCATCCTGTAAACTCGAATAATATCCCTCCCTTTCACACACACATACAAAAGAGCACATTACTTAAACACACACATACACACATCACCACCACTGGCTATTAGGGCAAATAGCACAGGCTATTTGTCCAACACGCTAACATCCGCTGGCTTTGATGTTAGCGGTGAAATAACATTAGCACGGTAACTGGAGCCACACTCTCGCAGACCAATTCACGGTATTTCAGGTTAATGAGCTGGAGGCCCGGGGTAGATCGGGTTCCAGTCTAGCGGGTTAAACGGCTGTTGACATAGGCCGAGGAGACATACGCGAGCCCGGGAGACTAGCCTAGCGCCACTTACTTTCCTGCTGCTAGCTGCGTTGTGGTGAGTGTGATTGTTTTGCTGGGTTTAAATGCATGCATTAGCTGAAATTCATCTCCCATCTAGTCGGTGAGGTACACTGCTCACCGTCTGAGGGACGCAGCAGGTGTTTGGGAAAAAACATATCAGATTAGCAACAAACAGCCTGGCCAGGCTGATGAAACCTTGTTGAAATTACATTGAGGTCTACTTAAAAGCAAGGCCATCATAAAAATAGGCTACAGCCACTGGCCTGTTTAAAAGCACTGTTTCCTCTCATTGAAGGGATCGTTTATATAATCATATTTTTATCCAGTTATTCATCCATAACATTCTTTCCATCTAGGTTTTGACTCAATCAACAGAGTTCATTAAGAAACACTATGGCGTCTCTGTCGGATGCTCGATAGTCCATAGTTTTGTTTGTTTCCACTCTCCACAGACCACAGACCCTCAGTTTGACTGATGAGCTGATGAGGCCAAGGCCAACTTGGTAGACCGTCTCAAACTAGCTGGTTAGAGTTAGTAGTCCACCCTGCAACTCTAACCAGACTACAAGCAATAAACTAACTACCATGTTGACCTGTAATATGAGCAGCAAGATAGACTTAAGGTGATGATACTTTTTAAGCAATGTTGCCGAGCGACGTTGCTTGAGCACTTTCCCATTGAGAATGGGCAACACATCTGGATACTTTAGATCGGTCATGTGCCCTGTGTCTCACCTGGTTGCCCGCTGACGGCAACATTGCCCATTAACATTGCTCAAAAAGTTACCCCGTGTATCATCACCCAAGAGTGTGTTCATACCTGTAGTTTGGTTCGCTTGATGCGTTTGGTCTGGACCAAAGAAAAAAAAAAACATTTAGTTCTGGTCTGATTGGCGTTCACATTGGCATTTTAACACAGAACCTAAAGGCATTTTGTTATTTTTTTATTTTTTCGCAACAGAAGTTACAAACATTCAGAACAATACTGTGCGCTGGGATAAATGTGCTCATTGTGTGTGTAGCTACATATGATGGCATTTTGACCAGTTGAGAACTCGTAAAAGAGATTATAAAGTGTCAAAGGAGTCAAAACAGAGAGTCAGCGTTTTTATAGCTGAAGTCTCCCTGTGCATTCTTACTGTGCAAACGTCCTAAACATTTAAATGGTTATTGGTTTGAAGTCTGGAAATTCCCCTGTGCAGTGATGTCCACTGTAGGTAAGTTGACGGTGAACCCATGTGCAGTTTATTAACATAAACGTGAACACAATAAATAGGACTTGGCTTGACATGAATTATGAACTAAACTTGAACATAAACTCACCAACAGCGGTTACAGGGAACAAAGTTTGACAAGATACAGTGGAAACATGAGGGAAATATATACACATGGACTAATAACTAAACAATGAACACGTGAGAACAATCAAACAATGAACCAACCAGAACATTAAGCAAGACTAGGGAAGCACATGACATGATCACATGACGGAATAAGGGAATCACATGATAAACAGGAAACATGACAGTGACACGCAGACCGATCGGCGGCTGACTTGAAGCAGTGCATGCTGGTTAGAAAATGTGTCCAACTTGAGGCAGCGCCAACGCCACGTGACTGACGTGTGTCAACAAAGTACCGCAAGAGCGATTCGAGAGCGGCCGGCTGGTGCATTTCGTGCAGCTTCTCCAGAGCGACTGCACGAGCTCTGATGACGACACAGCTGATCCACGATTGGCCGGATTCACCGCATGACAGCGACCACATGTGTTTCGAGCTTATTCTAAAACCTTCTGCTCCACTAATGCTCACAAATCAGTTTGTATAATGGTAAAACCTCTTTTCATGTAGTCACGATGTTATATTGTCATATTTATCAAAATAAAACTGATAAAAAATGTAGACCCCACTTCATTGATAATGTAGGCTTATATGTTGAACTTTATTTGTGTACAAACAGACGCTGTATTAAGCAGTGCATAAAGTATTACATGACAATAATGTCTCTGAAACATCTGTGTATTGCATTTATTTCACTTTAGCTGTGATAAAAGTATGCAAACACAGCGTAAGCGTCACTACAGGAAGCAGAAAGTGTCCGACTTCACGTCTCCATTTGCAGCTCCTCCCTGCCTGCACGCGGCTACTCTCGCCGATCGGTTGCATCCAGCCACAGCCGTTGTCGAACACACCTTATGGCTGAATCCGAAATAGCCCCCCATACACTCAAATAGGTCAATATTTGAGGGGACAGCCATTTGTAGTGCTGTCCGTAACCATTATCAAGTGCACTCATTCAATCCCACAATGCACCACAATAACGAGTTTACAATGGCTGTCCGAATTCGTTTTCATTCACTCCTTCAAGTGAACTGTTTAGTGGACTAATGTAGGGAATAGTGATTGAGGGTTTAGGGGATGATTTCAGATTCAGCCTATGACTAAACTTCAAAATAAAAGACATGAAACATAAACATGAACCAAAATACTGCTTTTATTCGTACAGTAACTGTAAATGATTCAACTGTGTTTTCGTTAACAGCATGTATTTCGAAGCAGTAAAGATAACGGCTTAAACATTGATTAAATGAGTAATTAGTTCAACAATATATAAAAACAACACTTAATTCATAACTGTCATGCTACTAAAAAGCCATAGAATTGACCAGAGCTGACCTGTGGATTTTAATGGTTTCCATTAAGAGTCTGAAGTGGAACAACAAAAACACATTAAGAAATAATATACACGATTCAAAACTTATTCAGACAAATGACGCTGACTGCGTATGGATTTAAAGACATTAAAGGGGTGGTTGAGTGCCCCTTTTTACAAGATGTAAAATAAGTCTCTGATGTCCCCAGAGTGTGTATGTGAAGTTTTAGCTCAAAATAATCCACAGATAATTTTTTTATTTTTCATTTTTGAGGGTGTGCAAAAATGTGCCCTTTCTGTGTGTGTCCCTTTAAATGCAAATGAGCTGCTGCTCATGGGGCGGAGCTTCAAGAACTCCAGTTAGTAGCTCTGATAACCTCATGCAGACAGACAATGAAACTGTTCAGCCTTCTATGTTCATACCGGAGTTGGACAATGATGGAGGTACTCAAGAAGAAGTGACAACATGTAGAATGAGACAGGACGTTTCTGAATGATTAGTTGATGTATTTATGGAGCTGATGTGGAGTTACTATCTTCAAGTCATTGATTAGCATATTCTGTCATGATAATCTATAAATTCTCAACATAGCCTTACACCCTTTGTTGCAGTGTTCCCAGGGGCGGGGTTTATATAAATTTCAGGGTTAGTGATGTCACTAGCATTTATACCGTCACTCTGAGTAAGATGATGCATGCTTAACCTTTTCAATATAATATAGTGCAATTTAGTAATAGGGGATTGTATGTATTGTAATATTAAATGTATATTCGAATCAATTTCTGGTAAAAATTCCATGTACATGTTCATGCTTATATTCTCAATCAAAAAATGCCATGAGAAGGTGTTGGAAACGGTGGCTATATCAGAATGTGCAGTGTGCGCCAGGCAGGGGCACCACTGTTTGCTTGAACCTACAGAAAGAGAATCTGCTTTCAATATCTCCTCACTTAGTATTATAATAGCAGAGTTCTCACAGAGCTCGTACAGCTGCATGTGCTCTGGATGAATGAAGCCGCATGCAGACAGATAGGAGGTAGAACAGCAGATGTCCTGATGCAGCTGAGCGAAGGACCACAGAGATGAGTCTTCTAATCCTTTCAAATTAACGGGACAGTAACCACCACAGGTCAAGTGACTCTAGAGTCCATAGTTCCACGGGATCTTAACGGGTTGGTGAACAATTAACTACACTCACCTAAAGGATTATTAGGAACACCATACTAATACTGTGTTTGACCCCCTTTCGCCTTCAGAACTGCCTTAATTTCTACGTGGCATTGATTCAACAAGGTGCTGAAAGCATTCTTTAGAAATGTTGGCCCATATTGATAGGATAGCATCTTGCAGTTAATGGAGATTTGTGGGACGCACATCCAGGGCACGAAGCTCCCGTTCCACCACATCCCAAAGATGCTCTATTGGGTTGAGATCTGGTGACTGTGGGGGCCATTTTAGTACAGTGAACTCATTGTCATGTTCAAGAAACCAATTTGAAATGATTCGAGCTTTGTGACATGGTGCATTATCCTGCTGGAAGTAGCCATCAGAGAATAATGTCAGAAATAATGCTCAGGTAGGCCGTGGCATTTAAACGATGCCCAATTGGCACTAAGGGGCCTAAAGTGTGCCAAGAAAACATCCCCCACACCATTACACCACCACCACCAGCCTGCACAGTGGTAACAAGGCATGATGGATCCATGTTCAAATTCTGTTTACGCCAAATTCTGACTCTACCATCTGAATGTCTCAACAGAAATCAAGACTCATCAGACCAGGCAACATTTTTGCAGTCTTCAACTGTCCAATTTTGGTCAGCTCGTGCAAATTGTAGCCTCTTTTTCCTATTTGTAGTGGAGATGAGTGGTACCCGGTGGGGTCTTCTGCTGTTGTAGCCCATCCGCCTCAAGGTTGTGCATGTTGTGGCTTCACAAATGCTTTGCTGCATACCTCGGTTGTAACAAGTGGTTATTTCAATCAAAGTTGCTCTTCTATCAGCTTGAATCAGTCGGCCCATTCTCCTCTGACCTCTAGCATCAACAAGGCATTTTTGCCCACAGGACTGCCGCATACTGGATGTTTTTCCATTTTCACACCATTCTTTGTAAACCCTAGAAATGGTTGTGCGTGAAAATTCCAGTAACTGAGCAGATTGTGAAATACTCAGATCGGCCCGTCTGGCACCAACAACCATGCCATGCTCAAAATTGCTTAAATCACCTTTCTTTCCCATTCTGACATTCAGTTTGGAGTTCAGGAGATTGTCTTGACCAGGACCACACCCCTTAATGCATTGAAGCAACTGCCATGTGATTGGTTTATTAGATAATTGCATTAATGAGAAATTGAACAGGTGTTCCTAATAATCC
Source organism: Paracanthobrama guichenoti (assembly GCA_018749465.1). Lineage (NCBI taxonomy): Eukaryota > Metazoa > Chordata > Actinopteri > Cypriniformes > Gobionidae > Paracanthobrama > Paracanthobrama guichenoti. Next base: position 2,211,933 of record CM031965.1, on the reverse strand, counting down.
TTTAGGTGAGTGTATGTCTAGTGGTTACACTTTATTTGGATGGTCCACTTTAGAGGTCTAGTATCATGTATACTTAATTTAGCTAAGGCTACAAAGCCATCCCCTCGCTTCAAATATGGCAGAACTATCACTGCTGCCACTAAAGATTGCTTTGTAAATAATCTTCCTCATCAGTTTCATCTCCTCAGCATCCCAGATAGCCTAGAGGAACTCGATTTTACTATTGACTCTCTTTTTTCCAGTACTTTAGACACAGTTGCTCCCCGGCGCTTAAAGAAGATTAAAGAAAATAGTCCAACGCCGTGGTACAACGAGCACACCCGGGCCCTTAAAACAGCAGCCAGAAAAATTGAGCGCAGCTAGAAGAAAACAAAACTAGAGGTTTTTCGTAATTCGTGGAAAGAGAGCATGATCGCATACAGAAAGGCCGTAAAAACTGCTAGATCTGCTTATTTCTCGACTCTCTTAAAAGAAAACAAACACAACACTAGCTATTTATTTGATACAGTGGCTAAGTTAACCAAAAATAAAGCTTCAACTTCTGATGGTTGTAAACAGCACAGCAGTAATGACTTTATGAACTTCTTTACGTGTAAGATTGACAATATTAGGAAGAAAATTATAACCATGCAGCCGTCTACTACAGTATCACATCAGACAGAGCATTGTGTCACTGAGAAAAAATTACATTCATTCACTGCTATAGGAGAGGAATAATTGGCTAAACTCGTTAAATCATCAAAATCAACAACATGTATGCTCGACCCTATACCGACTAGGCTATTAAAAGAGATGCTACCAGAGGTCATAGATCCTCTTCTTAATATCATTAACTCATCTTTGTCATTAGGATATGTACCGAAAACTTTTAAGTTGGCTATCATCAAACCACTTATTAAAAAACCTCAACTTGATCCTACAGAATTAGTCAATTACAGGCCGATCTCAAATCTACCCTTTCTGTCAAAAATACTGGAAAAGGCAGTGTCTTCACAATTATGTTGCTTTTTAGAAAGAAATGGTATCTGTGAGGATTTCCAGTCAGGATTTAGACCGTATCATAGTACTGAGACTGCTCTCATCAGAGTTACAAATGATTTACTCTTATCATCCGATCGTGGTTGTATCTCTCTATTAGTGTTACTCGATCTTAGCGCTGCATTCGATACTATCGACCACAACATTCTTTTGAATAGACTCGAAAATTATGTTGGCATTAGTGGAACTGCATTGGCATGGTTTAAATCATACTTATCTGACCGTTATCAGTTTGCAGCAGTAAATGAAGAGATGTCACACCGATCACAAGTTCAGTATGGAGTACCGCAGAGCTCAGTGCTAGGACCGTTGCTCTTCACCCTGTACATGCTACCACTGGGAGATATCATTAGGAAGCATGGCATTAGTTTTCACTGCTATGCTGACGATACTCAGCTCTATATTTCTTCACACCCTGACGAAACTTACCAATTCACAAGATTAACGGAATGCATAGCTGATATAAAACATTGGATGTCTAGTAATTTCCTGCAATTTAATTCAGAAAAAAAATTTTTTTTAATTATTGGACAAAAAAACTAGTAGTAAGTAGTAAAAGCAAGTAGTAACCTAGAATACTGTCTAACACTCAATGGCTGCTCTGTCAAGTCCTCGTCGTCAGTTAGGAACCTGGGTGTGCTCTTTGATACCAATCTTTCATTTGAAAGCCACGTTTCTAACATCTGTAAAACTGCATTCTACCATCTTAAAAATATATCTAAATTACGGCACATCCTTTCGATGCAAAATGCTGAACAGTTAATTCATGCGTTCATGACCTCAAGGCTAGATTACTGTAATGCTTTACTGGGTGGTTGCCCTGCTCACTTAATAAACAAACTCCAGCTGGTCCAAAACGCAGCAGCTCGAGCTCTTGCTAGAACCAGGAAGTATGACCATATTAGCCCGGTTCTGTCAACACTGCACTGGCTCCCTATTAAACATTGTATAAATTTTAAAATCTTGCTTATTACTTAGAAAGCACTAAATGGTTTAGCTCCCCAGTACTTGAGCGAACTCTTAACGCATTATACTCCATCACATCTATTGCGGTTTCAAAACTCTGGCCAGTTGATAATACCTAGAATATCAAAATCAACTGCAGGCGGTCGATCCTTTTCCTATTTAGCGCCTAAACTCTGGAACAGTCTTCCTAGCATTGTTCGGGAAGCAGATACACTCTGTCAGTTTAAATCTAGACTAAAAACGGATCTCTTTACTATGGCTTACACATAAAACATTATCAATTTCTATTATTCAAATCAGTAAATGATTGTTAGGCTGCATTAACTAGGTCAGCCGAACTGGGAACACTTCCCATAACACCTGATGTACTCGTTACATCATAAGAAGAATGGCATCTACGCTAATGTTAGTCTCTCTGTTTATCCCGAGGTTTACTGCAGTCAGCCGGATCCGGGATGTATCCAGATCAGATGGTGGACCTGCGTCTGCACATGACCAACACATCCCTGAAATGTCTGCAGAGAGCGTGTCAAATAAACTCCACCCGTAAATGCCGCATCGACACGACATCCTCATTAAACCCATCTCCGGCGTGACGACTCCAATCTTTCAAATAATCTTACGAATATCTATTTACCTAATATGACTTGAGACCTGCAATGTTGCCAGAATTATAATCATACACTGTTTGTTCGTCGGCCAGAGGAGAACTGGCACCCCGACTGAGCCTGGTTTCTCCCAAGGTTTTTTTCTCCATTCTGGCCCTGAAGGAGTTTTGGTTCCTTGCCACCGTTGCCTCTGGCTTTTGGCTTGCTCAGTTGGGGACACCTAAATCTCATCTATATTACCGATCTGCCCGCATTGACACTATATGATACTTGAAATTAGCTGGATAACATCACCGTTTCACCAGAACGGTTGTACAAATTCTGTTGCATTATTTTCCTGTTAACACTGTGAAGCTGCTTTGAAACAATTGGACTTGTTAAAAGTGTATAAAAGTGTACTATATAAATAAAGGTGACTTGACTTGACTTGACTTTAGATATTCTAACTATAAGTAACTTTGCAACTACAGGTCAACTAACTCTTATTAGAGTATTAGTAGACTGTTAGGTTTTGGGTTAGTAGAATACATTGGCATGTAGTTGCAAAGTTAGTTAGTTGAGACTGTTGAGCATCAAAATAAAGAGTTAGTAGATATTAAGCAGACAGTCTGCTAATACTCTATGACTGCTGCTAGTTGACATGTAGTTGCAAAGTTAATTTTAGTTAGCAGAATGTCTAAAGTGGACCATTGAAATAAATTGTAAACTATTCAGTTCCTCCATACAGTTGCATTCAGTTCTGCTCAGTCAATGGAGGCAAGCTGCCATCTGTCTAGGACCCTTGCAAGTTAAGGTCCAGAAATTAGGTAGGCAAAATCAATAATGATCCTTCACATCCCAAGAACATTAGTTTCAGCCCGACACAGTTACCATTTTCACATGTTTAGGCCCATTGTTGGCACATTGCTATTCTGAGAAACTGAAAACGACTGCACCATTGACCAACAAAAACCTGATCTAAAGTCAATAGCGCAGTAATTTTGTGTTATTTAAAGGGTGTGTAGTTATATGAGCCTATAGGCGGGCATATATAGCCTATACAATGTGCATACACTCTGATTATTACACACACAGCACACAAAAATGTCAAATATTAAAAATTAAAGGATTCCTCTCTGGAAAAGCGTTCGGTCAATCCATCATGGTGCGAGCGCAACTGACCGTCCAGTCCCGTATTCCACCATCAAAAATCTGGTCCAAAAAAGTGTTACCTAATGTTTTAATGAAAGATGAAGATAAACCATTTTTTTTATTTGGAATAAGACCAGAAATCTATATTAAAAAAGGTAAAAAGGGTCCCTCCAAATGAGCTGTTTATTGGTAAGTGTACCATTATATAAGTAAGTGTGTGTGTGTGTGTGTGTGTGTGTGTGTGTGTGTGTGTGTGTGTGTGTGTGTGTGTGTGTGTGTGTGTGTGTGTGTGTGTAAATGTTGCATTTCACTCACATGCAGAAAACTTGGGGGATAGAAAGAGATTGAGGGGTAAACACAGCCACTCTAATAGTGATTCATGCTTTTCGTCAGCCCTTTTGACAGCTCAGGTTCGATCCTATGCTCACTGCACTGTAACGCGATCACTGCCAACATTATCATAACAGCATGTTTGTGGTGTTTGGGTACTGACATATTGATCTGCCTGCCACTGAGGAGACATGATAGATTGGCCTTCCAGAGCCAACTCTAAAAAACAAGTGCTCCAAAAAGCGGGAATACAGGAAAGCTGTTGTGGTAAGAGCTGCTCACAGGACATGGCGGCAGTCCACCTGTTTTTCCCTTGATGAAATTTCCAGGAGAAGACAACCAAATAGATTAAGACTTGTTCTTGTAGAAGTTGTCACCAAGAGGTCTCTCTTGAATTTCAACACTGCCTCTGTTTCCATGAACAATGGGGATTCTTGGAAGGTTTGGTTAGTCCCTGTCATCAGGTCTGGATTTCTCTGGAATACTCCTTGCCCAAAAGCCTGTCCTGGAAGCCATCCCGGGAGACAGCGTTCAGGGCGTACAGCCAGCCTGAGCTACGCAGGCTGCACTAACAACAGAGGAAACGGCAGCCGGCGGAGGTGATGGGGCTGCATTGTTCCGTAAGCCAGCTGACGGGAAGTGATTTAGCACCGGAGCGGCTCAGGGATTTGGGGTCAGGAGAGGCGTGCCACAGGCTGAGCCTCCAGCTCTCCACCCATAAGATGGTAGTATGAATCATTTCTGACCCAGACCTGACCCGGGCCTAGTAGCCCCTATATCCCTTTCCACCGACACGCACATGACAAATCTGGTGTTTATTTACTCGAAAAAGAAAAAAGGCTCGGAGCAGCAGGGTGGAAGAGGAAAAAGTCCTGAAAATCAATACAGGAGTTACGGAGACATGGCCCCTAATCAGAGTTTTTCCACAGGCTTTTAGGGAGGGTCTTCTAGTGTGCTTGGATAAACTGATTCTTAAGCATCTTTACATTGATTCAACTTGGTGCTGGTCAAGGAGATGGTCAGATGAAAACCCTGTACGAAAGACAAATGACAAACTGAAATCTCTTGAACATTTTGATTTTCTTGTAGGCAACAATGAGATCAGATAGAGACTTTCTTGCTTCTCAGATATTTCTCCTGCAAAATAAGACACCCACAGTCTCACATGTGTGTGTCGTGTAGAGTTTACACCTGGTATTAAGATGCGTTTTGGTCAATTGGATCACAAGTAGATGAGGGAGACACATTCCCATTTAAGCCTGGTGTTTTAATCCATCTCTTTTGTCCACTTTCAACCACTTCTGTCCTGATTTATTTGAGGTGGGCTTTTGATCTAATGGACGAAAAATGTTTTTACATAATTACATATGAACATGCCCGGATACGACAGGAAAACATACAGAGAGCATCAGCTTTCGATTCTGCTCTGACAGACAGCCGAACGCTGTGAGTGTGTTTTAGAAATCAGGAATGGTGAGAGAGCATTGTGCTTGGGATGTTTTTTCATCTTCAAACCAAACTTGGGACTGCAGCTGACAAAGTTTAAATCCCGTCTGGCTGTGTGCATGTCCCATAATGTTTCCGCATTAGGTCAGTAGGTGGAGAGTAGACGGTCTTTTGTGGCTGTTTGAACACATTAGAGAAGTGTATCACATTGTATTGTAGTGAGCCTTTACACTACAAAAGCAATTCGGTCAAATGCATTTTCCACTACCTCTGGTGGTGGTCGAAAGTGGACAAGCTCAAAACATTTTACACCCCGTTTACACCTGTATTAGCGTTGTCCACTTGTGATCCGATTGACCAAATGCATCTTAATACCAGGTAAACAGGGCCTTAGATCTCAAGAATTCAGTGCTATCCACATTCATCATTCAGTTTGTGAACCCCTTCTGTGAAAATGTGAATAATTTTAACAAAATAAGAGGGATCATACAAAATGCATGTTATTTTTATTTAGTGCTGTCCTGAATACAATATTTTACATTAAGATGTTTACATATAGTCCACTAGACAACAACAACAACAACAACAACAACAACAACAACAAAAAATGCTGAATTTATTCAAAAAATGACCCTGAAACACAATGCATTAAGAGCCTGGGGTGAAAACTTTCACAAAACATTTTTTCTGGGTCTTTCTGGGATACATGCAAGTATCTTATGTTGCTTCCAAAGGGCAGTACTAAATAAAATAAGAAAAATCATATTTAAAAAAAAAAAAATAAGAAAAATTTGGACAACATCATCCTGTTCAAAAGTGTTCACCCCCAGCTCTTAATGCGTTGTGTTTCCTTCTGGAGCTTCAGTGAATGTTTGAAGCTTTTTTAATAGTTGTGTTTGAGTCCCTCAATCGTCCTCAGTGTGAAAAGATGATCTCAAAATCACACAGTCACTGCTGGAACGGGTTCAGATATCAAAAGATGCTGGAAAACTGAAGGATTTGCAGGAGCTGGAGGATTTTTCTGAAGAACGTTGGTCAGTTTAACTGCTCAGGACAAACAAGAGACTCAAGAACAACCATCACACAACACACAAACAGCCTTGGATCATCAGGGAACGACACACAGGATTGAGAGTCAAAGGGTTCATCAACTGTGAACTTCATTAACTGTGAATTTGCACTGTCCATGGAGCGGACCTGTTTACATTTCACTGCCGGTTGTATATTCTGTATATAACTGTGTATGTGACAAATAAAACTCTTGAATCTTGAATCTTGAATCAACTTTTGAACAGGGTCATTCTTGCGGACTATATGTAAACATCTTTTAAGTAAAATATCTTATTCAGGACAGTATTAAAAAAAAGATAACATAAGCATAAAAAATAAGCATTTTGTATGATCCCTCTTATTTTAGTTGAAGTTGAAGTTGAGTTGAAGTTTATTCGTCATTACACATGTACAAGTACAGTATAACGAAATGAAGTTTGGAGCAAGCCTCCGGGCCGCAGCCGATTATTCAGGCGCCGCCCTACGCTCTCCAGAAATACAAGAATGCAATTTAGCAAGCATTACATAGCAAACACAACAAAACATAAACATAAACATAAACATGACACAGTACACGTGGTCACGTGATGGGATTTTTTGTATGGAGTGGGAGAGGAGATAGATAAACAGGCAGGCGGTTGGAGGGGGTGGGATCGGGTAGGTTGTGTATGGTGCGAGTGAGTCTGAGATTGTGTTGTGTGAGAATGTTAGCCATAACTTCAGATGTTTTCGAGTTCAGTTCTATGGTTTGTCCTTGAAGGGAGATAAGGCAGTGCACAGGAAGATAGATAGCAGACAGCTGCCCGGCTGACCTCCCAACCGAGAGATAGGGACCAAGTGAGGTTCGTTGGGCTAGTTGATTAGGTCAGGCAAATACAATTTATTATTTTTAATCCATTTGATGATCTTTGTAATTTGTCCGGATCATAATCAATCAATCAGATCTGGTCCTCAGCATTCGCGTCCGGTCTGTGCAGTTTCCCTAGACATTACGTCCAGCCTCATGGCCAGACCGGTTACAGTCCGTAAAAGTTCACCGATCTGACCCCGATAGAGCCCACTCTTCCTGCGTATCCGCAGTCCGGACTGCGTTGTTACGGTTCAGTTCCTCAATTCCTATCACTTTCTGATCTAATTCCTTCAAACGGTCACACAGAACCCGAAGCATTGTTTAATTTCCACAGACAGCGGCTGGGTGAATTTGCTTGCAGCTGTCTTACCAATCTTCCGATAGGTCAGGGCAATCCCAAAGCCAAAGAATAGGAACCCCGCCATCAATAATCCAATCATGTATAAATCTTCCGCATCCTCCACGGACAGAGCCTCCAGGCACAGGACTTGCCAGTTGTTCCATGCGTCCCTCACGCACCCTGCGGCAAAGGTCCGTCCGGGCAGGTGGGTTCTCCCGGGCACCCTTCCTTAGTGAGAAAATCTTGTCGATTGCGCTGATTGACCAGTTAATCAATTCCATTTCAGTATTTTCAAGAGTCCAGCAGAGCAGCAGTCAGAGAAGAGAAGAGACGAAACACTAGACAAAACAAAACAGCGCGAGAGCCAGCAGGGAACAGAGAGAGAAAAAAACACGTCTGCACGGATACAAGGACAGAATGGAATCAGAATGGAATAATAATTTTATTAAAATTATTCACATTTTCACAGAATCTGTAAGGGGTTCAGCAGTAGCGTAGTATTCAATACCATATATTTGTGGTCTTGGTGTTGTCATGGCCTCGGGAGCAGGTCTGGAGGACTGTGCTATCGTGTCTCTGGACCGGGGCACACTATGATCGTAACACTGACCAGGCTTCCCAAAGGAAGGCTTATTTACACTGTCTGAATCATTCAGACGCTCTTCTGGTCTCAGTCTTGAACCAGACTCAAACCACCCAGGTCTCGGCTTGGACTCAACACTGATATTTAGCTCTGTACTCTTACTGTATGTCAGCAATTGATTCCTTTGAGTCTACTTAACTCTTTTCCCACCAAACACGGAATTTTCCGTTATTTGTGAGAAAACGCTTCCCTGCCAAACAGAATTTTCCATGTTTCCACTGTCATATGCTAGAGGGCACTATTACGCATCTCCTGAATGAGTACAGAATCGCCTGATCAAAACACAGGTGAAGAAAACGCAAAAAAAATCAAGCGACCGTATATGAAAGCAGATGCATATGTAATATAATGCGATCATCAAACATTAAACAGCAAATAAATCAAAACTATCTAATGTTACAGAATTAAATGTGGACCCAGGACGAGCTACAGGAGCATTAGGGGTGTTGATGGACTCAGTCTACTCCATTTGTGTTTGATCATCGCTCTGAATCTGATCTGGATGTAGTCTTTGACAAAAATGTGATTTTCTCAGCTTTTTGTTCGAAATGTTGCTTTTTTTATGAAACTTACCCATATTTAATAATGAATTAGTTGATAATAAAGGAATGCATGAAGCTAGAATAAAACAATAAAACAGGATCTGCTCTTTCTTTTGATATATTGCATGCTCAGATATTCCTACAACAAAGATATTCTATGGGCCATTACAATCTTGTGAAAATGATCAAAAACGCTGGTGGGGAAAGAGTAAAGAAAATATCGCAGAATCAATACCAGGTAAGCTCTAAGTCTTTCTTTTTCTTTGTTTTACCACTAACCCTAACCCTTGTGTCTTTATCGACCCGGGACGTCATTCAAGTTAGACATCAACCTTCTTAGTATTCCTTAATCAATTCATTATAAACAATAAACCAATAACAAAATAATAGAATTATAAAAGAATACCTGCTTTCCCATTCGTTTTTTCTAAAAATTGTATGTGTTCTATTGTGTAGAACAATAATTGAATCTTTGAATAGGTGCAATTCACCTTTATTCCATTATGTGGCGATGTCTGATACACAGTGATGAAGTGACGTTACCGCAGGCAGAAAACAAAAGAATAGGAAGAATCATCAGTAAAAGTTGAAATGGCAAGAACTGAACCCAGTCAAATATTACTGTCACTGTCAGTGATGGTGGATCTGGTGAAGAAGCTGTCAGCGATCACAATATTGATTCTGAAGATGTTAAAATTATAGTTTTGAGAATGTGTTTGAGATGGTGAATATGAGACAGATGCTGAATGTACTGAAATGAGCTCTGACGAGGACAGTGATGATGGTATAAAACATCTGCTCCAACTGAACCTCCAAAACGTAAAAGAAATAAGCTTTATTGTGTTCTTCTGTAACTGTTACTCTAATATCAGGAGAGTTTTATATTATTGCGACGGGTAGAGATCAATCAGTGTTAGATATAAATCCGGGTCGCTAAAGACCCAAATATGTAAGAATGGCTGGCGAAGCATTCATGCATTTAAGGGTAAAAAAAAAAAAGGCTGGTAACTGTGAACTAAACTGTGTACTAAAATACTGATGTAAATTATTTAGGAAGCTTTACATTTTAAAACAATCATGGCAGGTCAAATAAACACAGTATTAAAAATAGATTCAATTCAATTCTCTCCGGCACAAACACACAAGGGTCAACGCGATGGGCTGGTATTATTGATTGCACTCGTCTCTGACGGACAGCTCTGAAAAAAAACACCCAGACATCCTGTCCTGCCCTCCGTGTGAAATCAACAGATCAACACATCAGACTGACAAAGGCAAAAACAGCCTTGCCTGGTGAAGAAAAAAGAGAAGGTGTCAAGGCTCCTGTCATATTTTACATCACCCCGCCGCCGCTCCAAAATAGTGGCGAAGCAGAGTGTAAAGTGCCGTAAAATGGGAAGTAATCTTAAACTATTTTCTGCTCAAGAGCGCCCCGCTCCGCGCACCCCTCACCCCCCGGCCCACTCTCCTCTGCCTCAACAAGACAAATGGGCACGAGCGGATGACAGAGCGCCTGGCCCACAAATCACCCTCCGCTGGCCCGTCCAGTGCTCCCCCCTACCGGCCCGCTCCATTACTCATCAGCATGCAGGGAGCAGCAGCCCGCTGCCGTAATTAGACAAGGACAAATAGCCGGCCGCGGACACGATAGGTCCGTCCACTAAAGAAGGGACCCTTTTCCATGCAGGCCGCTGGATTGAGGGCCAAGGCTTTCATGGATCATGGACGGGGGTGCCGACCATCCGTGACTGGTTTGGTGTCCGGGTCTTGCCCTGAACGCGTGACCTGAGATCTGAGCCTGATCCGACTGACCCCCGAAGCTCTATTGAGACTTGAGGGCCAGTTATGAATTACACAGTGCACTTGCCATGACCAGTCAGGAAGTTTATCTTTAGTATACGTTTATGTATATCTCACATTATTTAAATATGTTAAGATGCCCCTCACATTTAACTGGCACCAAATCTCAACGCATTTATTGAACAGACCTTTCATCTGAACATCAACATTTGAACAGATCTGTGAATGTTTTGTGTTTGTTAATGGGGGATTTGTGGCCACAGTGATGTGTTTAGAGTTGTAGAGTAACAAATATTGTTTTAAGTTGCATATTAAAAATGCAAGCATATTCAAAAACAACAGATTGGTAGATTATCTTGGACTCCGCCCGTAAAATGTTGTCCTGGGCCCCATGAATTCAGTCAATGGCCCTGCTGTAAACGCATGGAAGCCCACATCCACCACACATACTTTTTGTTAATCATGATTATAATTTAAACAGCACGAATTGTGATTTTTATTTACTTATTTATTCAGGAAGGTCCCGTTGAGATACAGTATCTCTTCTACCAGAGAGTCCTGGTCATAAAAAGACGATAATGAGATATCATGTCATATATATTTTTGTCATAATTGTTATTTTATCATTTAACTTTGTCTTTTGTTTAACTTTTTATGCATTTAATAATTGTATCTTTGTATGTCATAATTCCGATTTAGGATCTCATAATGTCATAATCTCATAATGCTGAGGTTTGTCATAATTTACTTTTTATGTTATTAATGTCATACTTTTGGATTTTTAACATTTTTATGTATTGATTATTTTTAAAACAGAATTAACATCTCATAATTCTGACTTAGTATCTCATCATTTATAATAATTAATGTCATAATTTGTCATAATTTAAATTTTTAACTTGGACTTTTTATGTATTAATTTAGACTTTTCAAGTCATAATTATGCTTTAATGTCATTTTCACTCTGTCACTTTTGAATAACATTTTTTATTGTCATAATTTTGACTTTTTAACTCATAATTCTGATATATTATCTTATCATTTATAATAATTAATGTCATAATATGTCATAACCTTTTACGTTTGTCATAACTTTTAATCTCATAATTAACTTTTCATTTCATAATTGCTTTTATTGTCATAATTTTGACTTTCATCTCATAATTCTGATTTATAATTTAGTATATCATAATTTATAATAATTAATGTCATAATTTGTCATAAATTTGACGTTTGTCATAATTGACTTTATCTCATAATTTTGACTTTTTGTCTCATAATTTACTCATAACTTTTACTTTTTATGTAATAATTTAGCCTTTTAAGTCCTAATTATTTGAATGCCATTTTTACTCTGTCATACTTTTGACTGTTTATTAAAATAGTTTTTGCATGTAACAATTTAGACCTCATGTCATCATTTTTATGTTTTCATGTTTAATGTCATACTTTTGTTTTTATCTCATAATTCTGACCTAATATTTCATCATTTACAATAACTAACGTCATAATTTGTCATAATTCGACGTTAGTCATAATTGACTTTTATCTCATAGACTTTTTCAAGTCATAATTATATATATATATATATATATATATATATATATATATATATATATATATATATATATATATATATATATATATATATATATATATATAATTTTCACTCTCTTGTCATAGTTTTGACTTTATTTATTTCATAGTTATGATTTACCAAAGCATGTTTTTTTCTTACTGTATCTGGCAGAAATGTGCTTCAATATAAACATACTCAATCTTTTATAAGTCTCTGAAGCTGGACATCATTATTGTGCCTAATAAACAAAATAAGACAAACTGCAATACGTTTATTAATCCGCAGCCCAAGCAATAAAAGATTTCTGAATACATTAAGCGAAGCATTAGAAAAATAGAATTAGCAAAACTACAGCGGGCCAGTGAGAGCGGGGGGAACAGTCGTGGGCAGAGCCGTCAACCAAATATAAATTGCTATTTCTATAAAAAAAATAAGAACTAAAAAAGTCTGGGGTAAATCCACAGAGGAGTTTGGTGCAGATTGCTCCGAGAGGCCCAACTCAATATGTGACATTAGGGATGAGGGTCTCGGCAGAGAGGGACTGACCAGCAAACACACGCAGCAGGCCTGCGTTACACTGGAGCGAACACTATCGACCCCACCTTAATTTCCTAATTATTTTCCTATTGGATTTCTGCTTTCATAATCGTCATCAGGACACATTACCAGAAACCCAAAACCCAAGCAGGATTTTTTTGCCACGGTAAACATTTTCAGTAAAACTAAAAAAAAAACTGTGGAATGAAGCTGTATATTCAATTTCTCAGCCCAGCTGGTGGATTCGACCCCCTCACGCCACCCCACCCGTCCACATTTCCTTTTCTGCAAACACAGAACTCTTGGAAAGCATATACTGCACAACAGTTGTGCTTAAGGAAATGTAAAAAAGCTGTTTCTTGTGCTGATGGCTTCGCTAATGTAGATGTTTAGCATTGCACATTTTCTGCTTGATCTGATCTTGTGTGGGATTATCACACCAGTTTGCGCGCTGTGTTTTGTTAACTTTTAGGGGGGAAACTCAGCGAGAGGCAGTCGAGAGAAACCGGACCATCCATTTTGAACATCTTGTTCCTGCGGCCCGGTCCGTGCCTGAACGGGAAAGAGAAAATGAAAGGAAACCGACAGGCCGAGCTGGCGTGGTACCAGAGGGACAAGAACATAATGACAGCTCTTCCTGACACTGTCCCATAAAACGTCACAACTTTTCAACACCTTGTTTGACTGCGTCTGATTTCCCAGAACTGAAGTGTCCAGAAAGATGCGTATTTGCATCACTTCTGAGTACGGCTGATTGAAACATGCAAACATCATTAGACTGATGAAAATTCACAGCGTAACAACATCCTCTGACAGCCTGATAAAACACCTGCTTCCACTGGCAGGATGTTTTCTCTTCCATTTGGAAGGGATCAACTGGAACCTGGGAACTGGAGGAAATTCCAATGGATCTATAGAGGAATTCTGGGAACTGTAGCTTTGCCCCATAGTGTGCCAGGCTTAATTCAACGCTGACAGGCCCGAGACAGAGTCTCTCTCTGGATTTGACGGCTCATATCTGCGAGCGATCAGTGATCGGTGGATGGAGACAGCCGAGACTCCAGAGAATAATTACAGGCATGGCTTTCAACAATCACATGACTGTGGGAAAGAAAATATATTTATGGGAAAAGGTTTTAAATTTCTTTGGTTAAATCTCGGAAATTAAGTATTCATCTTTTCTCCCTGTGATTTAGGGGACATTTTGGGCTAATGTTGGAAAGGATCTAAAACATTTGTGCGTAATCATTCTGCGGAGTCTTTTCCCAGCAGCACTTGCACTGACATTTACTGTTTCCACCATCTGTCCGCTTATTAGATTCACTCTTACATCAGCTAGACTTTCATCAATGACCTTTCCTCAAGGATACGTGGATGTACAGATCCACATGTACAGGAAGAAACAGATTGTATAATGTGCTTATGGTTTTATGGTAAACTTTATTTTGATGGCCCACTTTAGACATTCAAGTAACTTTGCAACTTCATGTCAACTAACTCTCAGTAGAGTATTAGTAGACTAGCTTCTTAATATCTACTAACTCTTTATTTTGAGGCTCCTAAACAGATATTCTACTGACAGTTTTGCAACCACATGTCAACTTATTCTACTAAACAGTCGACTAATACTCTAATGAGAGTTAGTTGACATGTAGTTACAGTGTTGGGAGAAATGCATTACAAGCAATGTGAGTTATGTAATCAGATTACTTTTTCAAGTAACTAGTAAAGGAATGCATTACTATTAAATTTACAAAAATTTGTTGGCTTTGATTTCCAATTTAATGGCTGACAGCTCTCCTGTCCGCATGTGTGTGAACATGATGTTACTGTAGAGCTAGACTACACATGCATTTATTCGTCTCAGATTCAGAATTCCTCAGAATGAATAACAACAGTGAAATGCAAATTTTGAATTTTACGCAAACCTGCACCAATTAAATATCTTAAATAGCACAAATATACTTTATGCATTTAATCTCATTTTATTAACCAATGTCTTTGCTGCTGACCTTCAATGATCCAATTCATCCTAATAAGCAAAAATGACTTTAGATAAACATCACATTTGTGTTTCATTTGAAGAGTGCTGACCTTTTCTTGTCTGAGCGACGCCCTCTACTGTACAGGTGCGAATTTGCATTTCCTTAAGTCTGAAGCCTCATGCACACAGGGATGATTAACGCGCGTGCTTATTGCCAGCGTTTTTTGACGCGTCTTTGTGTTCATACCCAAGTGATCTTCACTGGCGATGCACCAAGTGAACGTGCAAATTCACTCCCTGACAGTAGATGCCGCTTATTTTTCTCACCATTGAATCCTATTTGATCTGCAATTCCTCTCCATAACAGCTCCCTCTTATGGAGATTTTTGTAGTCGTTCTTCATAAAGTTCTTTGTGTTCAGACACCAAAGAGACCAGCAGCTCTACATTCATCTTGCCTCGTTGCATCTTCTTATTTTTTGTCTACTTACTTCCTCTTCGTCGTCTTCTTCTCAGGTATCAATGTGTGCTCAGCAAGACCGTTTCGTTTTGTGCTTGAGCGCCACCAAGTCATGTTTTACTGTAACTTCAGCAGCTCCAGGCATGTGAATAAAAGCAGCAATCTCATTGGTCGGCCGTTTTTAACGTGCCATGTCAAACCAAAAAAAACAAACCCGATGCGTTTTTTAATTTATTATTATGCTTTCACGCCTGCCGTTTTGCGCTCCTGTCGTGCACACTCACATTGGCGCCCTTTGTTTAGTCACGAGATGTTAAATGTCAGTGATAAGTGCGCGTGATAATCGTCCCAGTGTGCACGAGGCTTGAGGCTTATTCATTTCACTTATGGTGCGAAAGAGCCTTTACATTTGAATTTTTTTAAATATTTTTTTATTATTAAAAAACAAACAAACAAGCCCAGTCCAGAAAAACTAACGCAAAAGTAACATTAGTTTCCATAAAAAGTAACTAACACAGTTATGTTTTTAGGGAGTAACGCAATATTGTAATACAAGTTACTTTTAAAAGTAACTTTCCCCAACACTGTGTAGTTACTTATAGGTAGTAAAATGTCTAAAGTGGGCTATCAAAATAATGTAGTGTAACTTTTTTTTTTTTTTTCATGTGGAAACATGACGGAATGCTATAAACACATAAAACACACTTAAAATGTATACATTTCTATGCATTCAATTTAAAAAGCAAGCCATTTATTCAAAGGAAATTTAGCAGAAGCACACTTCTCAAGCCAAACATTTAAATATGTTAGGTTTTAAATAATAAAACAATTCGAAATATTGTTCAAAATCAAGAAAAACATTTGGATAAGTTATTTTTATATCCATGTGATGAACATGTTACTGTGTGAATTTGAAGAAATATATCAAATGCATAAATATATCCATTTAATGACATGTATTTATATTTATATTAGGGCTGTCAATAGATTACAATTTTTATAAAAATTATTTATAAAAATAATTTCAGTGGTCACTGATAAACCATGTTAATCTTAATTATTTGTATTAAAATGTTATTAAAAATGTTAATTTTGCGTTAAATTATTTTTAAGTTTTAAGGATTTTTAATTAATCGTATGCGTTAACGCGTTAACATAGACAGCCCTAATTTATATTATTTTATTACAAAATTCACTGCATATAGCAGGATTCTTCATTGCACAACTTTTTTCAAACCATTGCATCATGAAAAATGCCATTATATACATCATAATTATGAATATATAAACATTTGCACTATAAAATAGAAAACATTCATTTTAACATGTAATTTGACCATATTACATTTCATCAAATAAATGCAGCCTTTAAGTGTAGACAAACACCAACCACCAGAACCATAGTAAATAATGGAGAAAATTACAAATACAAACTTGAAACACAACATTCTCGTTTGCTCATTGACATGTTAAATGTTAACTGCTTTCCCGGTTCTCTGATCCCTGATCTCACAAAACGGCGTGTTTTACATTTCCTCATTTAAAATCTCTACTTGAAACAAGTCACAACAGTCATAAAGCATGTTCAGAAGTTCAGGGCGGAGAGGTGCAGAATGAACCCATTAAATCACAGCGTAAAGCACTTAGGTAATGAAGGAGCAGCACAGACAGTAGGGTCCTGCTCTACAGACCCTGGCTTACACCAGCATCAACTGCCATGCAGCTCCACATCTACATTCATGCATTTACATGAAATGACAGTGCATCCAATTAGAAGAAATTATATATAAGCTCCAGGAAAAATGACACTGGTCTATCTAATGAGGCTGGTTGATGAAGGTAGTGTAAGGAAGTTAGTTGAACTGTTGAGCTGTTGAACAGTGCTTTAACGGTGTTGGGCATTAAGTCTGAAGTAACCTAACCTAAAAAAGTATGTTCCTCGATTTGACTGTGACTTAAAATAAATCCAAACAAACAAACAAAATTTCTCATTAACTTACAGACAACCGACCGAGACTGTGTGACCTGATCCAATTTGTACTGTCAAATTAAATGATGAAACCCAGCCTAAACTGGCAAGTCATAATGCTTCACTCATTGCATAAAAAAGGAATCTGGATAACCCTTTAGATTACAGCCCAGAAAGTACTGCGTAAGTAAAGCCAATTTACTTCATAACTTTCAGTAATTATAGTGTAACTATAGTATGTGTTCAATAAGGGAACAATATGTAATATTTGGGGAATAAAGGGGTAACTATTGGGAAAATTAACAAATTATTTATACTGTACGTATTTTTAATTAATGGGTAATTATCTGTGTAGTTACAGGGTAAGTGTGAATTGAAAGTGGTGCTTGAAACTACATGAAACAAGAGGGAACAAGCACTACTTTAATTTACAGCCCGTAGATTCACACTTACCCTGTAACTACATGAAACAAGAGGGAACAAGCACTACTTTAATTTACAGCCCGTAGATTCACACTTACCCTGTAACTACATGAAACAAGAGGGAACAAGCACTACTTTAATCTACAGCCCGCAGATTCACACTTACCCTGTAACTACATGAAACAAGAGGGAACAAGCACTACTTTAATCTACAGCCCGCAGATTCACACTTACCCTGTAACTACATGAAACAAGAGGAACAAGCACTACTTTAATCTACAGCCCGCAGATTCACACTTACCCTGTAACTACATGAAACAAGAGGGGAACAAACACCACTTTAATTTACAGCCTGCAGATTCACACTTACCCTGTAACTACATGAAACAAGAGGGAACAAGCACTACTTTAATTTACAGCCCGTAGATTCACACTTACCCTGTAACTACATGAAACAAGAGGGAACAAACACCACTTTAATTTACAGCCGCAGATTCACACTTACCCTGTAACTACATGAAACAAGAGGGAACAAGCACTACTTTAATTTACAGCCGCAGATTCACACTTACCCTGTAACTACATGAAACAAGAGGAACAAGCACTACTTTAATCTACAGCCCGCAGATTCACACTTACCCTGTAACTACATGAAACAAGAGGGAACAAGCACTACTTTAATCTACAGCCCGCAGATTCACACTTACCCTGTAACTACATGAAACAAGAGGGGAACAAACACCACTTTAATTTACAGCCTGCAGATTCACACTTACCCTGTAACTACATGAAACAAGAGGGAACAAGCACTACTTTAATCTACAGCCCGCAGATTCACACTTACCCTGTAACTACATGAAACAAGAGGAACAAGCACTACTTTAATCTACAGCCCGCAGATTCACACTTACCCTGTAACTACATGAAACAAGAGGGGAACAAACACCACTTTAATTTACAGCCTGCAGATTCACACTTACCCTGTAACTACATGAAACAAGAGGGAACAAGCACTACTTTAATTTACAGCCCGTAGATTCACACTTACCCTGTAACTACATGAAACAAGAGGGAACAAGCACCACTTTAATCTACAGCCCGTAGATTCACACTTACCCTGTAACTACATGAAACAAGAGGGGAACAAACACCACTTTCATTTACAGCCGCAGATTCACACTTACCCTGAACTACATGAAACAAGAGGGAACAAACACCACTTTAATTTAAGTACACAGATAATTACCCATTAATTACAAATACTTACAGTATAAATTATTTGTTAATTTTCCTGATAGTTACCCCTTTATTCCCCAAATATTGCATATTGTTCCCTTATACCTACATGTACGTGCTGTAATTACACTATAATTTCTGAAAGTTACACTGTAAATTCGCTTTACTTACGCAGCTCTTTCCAGGCTGTAATCTAAGCGTTACCATAATCTGTTACATAATTCACGTTACTTTACTCGTTACATCAAAAAAGGATCTGTCACTGCATGTTACTTTACTCGCTACATCAAAAAAGTAATCTGTTTCATAATTCACGTTACTTTACTCGTTACATCAAAAAGTAATCTAAACAGATAATGCATGTGTCACAGTGATGTTCTGTTTTGTTCATGGACTTTCAGTTTGTTTTCATTTGTCACATGTTCAACGTTTATTGATGATTCATCAAGGTTGAATATCCACTGAATTTTGTTTTTCGAGTTTTGCAAACAGAATCTATGTTGATATTGCAAAGTTGTTTAAACATCTTTTTGCGCAGATCTTGTTAAAATTTCAAAGTTGTTTAATGTTATATTATTTTGTTAACCTTTTTACAACATTTAGCATCAAAGTCGTGATAAAACGGAAGTAGCAACAGATCTTTTCTTCCATATTGCAATGTACTGTACATAAAAATATATGCATGGATGAATCGTTCACGATGGGCTCTATAACATGCATTTAGATATAGATTTTGTTTCAACTGACATTATTTCAACCATATTTCAACAATCCATTTTCATTGCTCAACACATTTAAAGTCCTGCCATTCCAAGAAATTAATTTCAATCACACAATCATAAGCATTAGGATTAAAGGAAGGTTTAAGATCATGAGAATTCTAAATTCAGTCATGAATCCAAACTTTTGTCTAGTCCTATGATTTCAGGCGTACAGACAACAGTCCAGCTTGTGTTGATGGTTTCTTAGTAACCTTGAGCTCCGGATTCCTTATGGCTTCTGGCAGGATCTCCGGACAGAGTTGGCCATTCCAGTCAAATCGAGATTCGAGAAGAATCACCCGTCAAACATCTGTCCTGTGAGGTGTGCAAGCATGTTTTTTTTTGTGTGTGTGTGTGTGTGTGTGTGTGTGTGTGGGTGGGTGGGTGGTGGTGGTGGTGGTGGGGGTCAGAGTATCAGGGTTTAAATCCCAGTGAAGATGTTTTTGGCCTTGATCACCATCCCGATCGATTCTTGGCTGATTCACTTTCAGATATGTCTTATTTTATTAGTAGCTTCAGCCTTCCACAGGCCCATTCACGCGTGATCAATACGATGGCCGAGACGGGACATATTTTTCTCATTTTTAGTGCCTTAACGCTATTTAACCGTGTCATCTGATAAATGAGTGGCCGTCCCAAAACGCTGATTTTCTATTGATTTCTCCCTCAATCTCAACACCTTTTGCCCCGTCACTCCTACATTGTTTGTATGTCCAGTTATCTGTCCACCTTTAAAAGACTGCACTGTCTCCTTCCTTTACACAGGAATCCATTTTGAGTCCGACCAAAGTGCTGAAGGATTAGAAGAGGAACGTTCTCAAAACTGATCTTCAAAATAGTTCATGCATTTGACATTTAACATCCACTAACATCTCATCTATTTAACAACTAACACCACTTTATTCATTTTTAAATAGATAGTCAAATATGAATGTGTAAATAGATAAAGTAATGTTACTCTACTCATTACATCAAAAGTAATCTGATTACATAATGCATGTTACTCGTTACATCAAAAAGTAATCTTACTGCATAATGCATGTTACTTATTATGAGTTACATTACTTATTACATCAAAAAGTAATCTGATTGCATAATGCATGTTACTTGTTATATCAAAAAAGTAATCTGATTGCATAATGCATTTTACTTGCAATGCATTACTCATTACATCAAAAAGTGTTACGTAATGCATGTTACTTGTAATGAGTTACATTACTTATTACATCAAAAAAGCAATCTGACTGCATAATGCATGTTACTTGTTATATCAAAAAAGTAATCTGACTGCATAATGCATGTTACTTGTTATATCAAAAAAGTAATCTGATTGCATAATGCATGTTACTCGTTACATCAAAAAGTAATCTTACTGCATAATGCATGTTACTTATTATGAGTTACATTACTTATTACATCAAAAAGTAATCTGATTGCATAATGCATGTTACTTGTTATATCAAAAAGTAATCTGATTGCATAATGCATTTTACTTGCAATGCATTACTCATTACATCAAAAAGTGTTACGTAATGCATGTTACTTGTAATGAGTTACATTACTTATTACATCAAAAAAGCAATCTGACTGCATAATGCATGTTACTTGTTATATCAAAAAAAGTAATCTGACTGCATAATGCATGTTACTTGTTATATCAAAAAAGTAATCTGATTGCATAATGCATGTTACTCGTTACATCAAAAAGTAATCTTACTGCATAATGCATGTTACTTATTATGAGTTACATTACTTATTACATCAAAAAGTAATCTGATTGCATAATGCATGTTACTTGTTATATCAAAAAGTAATCTGATTGCATAATGCATTTTACTTGCAATGCATTACTCATTACATCATCAAAAAAAAGTGTTACGTAATGCATGTTACTTGTAATGAGTTGCATTACTTATTACATCAAAAAAGCAATCTGATTGCATAATGCATGCTACTTGTTATGAGTTACATATTACATCAAAAAAGTAATCTGATTGCATAATGCATTTTACTTGCAATGCATTACTTATTACATCAAAATAATCAAATTGCATAATGCATGTTACTTGTAATACATTATTTGTTACATCAAAAAAGTAATCTGATTGCATAATGCATGTTACTTGTAATGCGCTTCTTTACTCGTTACAACAAAAAAGTAATGATTGCATAATGCGTGTTACTTGTATTGCATTAGCCCCAACATTGCGCATATGTAACTCGTCTGTGTTCCTCGTTTCATTGAGTCACACATTAGAGGTGCTCTCCACCTGCTAAATTATTTGGACGTTACAGAGAGCAAACTCAGATCATGCAGTCGACAGAGAGAGAAATCTCCCATCTGCTCATAAACTCACCTGCAAAAAACGCATTTAAACCAGCAGCCCATGAGTTCATATTTTGGAAAATGACACATTTATACATATTTCAGTAACACTTTACAATAAGGTTTTATTTGTTAATGCATTTGCTAACATGCAACCGAAACGGAATCAGGCTATTAACTGTATACATCGCACATTCTGAGCTTTTCACCAGCGCGCTCCAAAAGTGATTTGAAGAAAAAGAAGATTTGCATACGCCGTTTCTATTGCAACACTGATTTTATTTTCTATATCTAAGAATTTTCATGCATTAATTACATGCATTTTTTTTATTGCTAGTGTGTATAGATTGTAAGAAAACTTAAAAACGACAACTTCCCTGACTGTCCCTAAGTTGCCTATGAAAGCCTGTAGACTGATTTTTATGTGAAGGACCAAAGGACGTTACGTTTATGCACACTCCCAAGTATGCGAGCATGAACAGTAAATTGCTGACTGCAGTTCACTTAACGGCCACTGGTGTCGCTAATAACAAGGATTTTTTTTTATAGCCCGTTTAAATAATATAATTAATTAGATAATAAATAACATTTATTATTATTTAATATATCCATTAGCGTTGGGGTTAGACTATAGCTCACATTTTGTTTTGAAGCATGTTGTCTCGTCTGATGAAGCATTGAAAAAATGACTTTTGTATAAAAAAGTGTGTTATTGGATATTTCATAGCTTGAATCACAACAGATACACACTCTCACACACACTCAACTTGATCTGTTCCTGCATTATTAATGCTCAATTAAAGCAGCCCCTGTCTCCTGTCTTGAGCACAGTAATACATATTGATCCTTTCATTACCAAAGAACCTCCATAAACTTCTTTACATATTGCTGAGGCATTCTGGGTGAAACTGCACATAAACAGATCTAATCACACTTGATGCATGTCATACATTCCCCGAGTCAAAGTGCCGCAGATCAATCTTGACATTTTGTAAACGGAACAAAATTCAACCAGATCCGTTTACTAATTTTTACAAAATGCATTTGCCAAATGAATAAACCTCCATTAATGTTCATCATGAGAAGGATTTCATACCTTCTACTTTACAAGTGATCTCTGAACACCTGCACCAGAGCCATAAACACACATTATGTAGTCCAATAACAGCACCTTGCGTGGGTTTTATTAGACCTCTCAACCCTTATATAATGGGTTAAGTGATAAAGTGACATTTACTGCCCACTCACCAGGCTAAATGCGGAGCACAGAGCAAAAACACACTGCTGGATTTTCTATTAACACTGACTGCAGAACAAAATAGAGCTTATTTTAAAACTACTTATTGCAGAAATATCCCTCTGAAACCAGCAAACCAGACCAGACTGACCAGGCTAAAACCAGAAAAATAGTGGAGACTGACTTTCACTGTAAAAATAAAAGGTGCCTGGAGGAACCTTTTGGGGTTCTTCACTTTATCGTCTGTAGATCCTCTACGCACCCTTTCAAAAGAGGCGGTCCTCTGAGGAACCACCCAGGATTCCTGAGGAACCCTTTTATAAGAATGGCCACGAACACCCTTGGGTGCTTCAAGGCACCATTTCCCAACATTGATTGGATGGTTGTGGTTTGCTATTGGTGGATCTCATGTGAGTGACAGGTTGAGAAGAGAAGAGATGATGTCACTGCAAGAGGGAGGGGAAGTTATTCTGATTCAAGATTACGAGACACATTCATTTTTAATAGTATCAAATCAACTGTTTTTTTTATTTCATGGTGACTTTAAAGGAAAAGTCTGTAAACCTCTAGATTTTTTTCAAACAGTGCATTTTTTTATTTTTATTTCAAATAGCAAAAATACACTCACCGGCCACTTTATTAGCAACAGCTGTTCAAATGATGTTTTATTAACAAAGTGAGGAACATGTTCTAATGATCTATCCAATCATCACATCCTTCCAACCAGCTGTCAGCAATCAGTAATCTCTCGGTTCGGGACAAAATACAGAGCTCAGAGCCCTCTCCTCAGACAGCATGCTAAAATATGCATACTATACTCTACACTATATTGCCAAAAGTATTGGGACGCCCCTCCAAATCACTGAATTCAGGTGTTCCAATCACTTCCATGACCACAGGTGTGTAAAATCAAGCACTAGGCATGCAGATGCTTCTACAAACATTTGTGAGAGAATGGGTTGCTCTCAGGAGCTCAGTGAATTCAAGCGTGGTACCGTGATAGGTTGTCACCTGTGCAATAAGTCCATTTGTGAAATTTCCTCACTACTAAATATTCCACGCTCAACTGTTAGTGGGATTATAACAAAGTGGAAGCAATTGGGAACAACAGCAACTCAGCCACGAAGTGGTAGGCCACGTAAAATCACAGAGCGGGGTCAGCGCATGCTGAGGCGCACAGTGCGCAGAAGTCACCAACTTTCTGCAGAGTCAACAGCTACAGACCTCCAAACTTCATGTGGCCTTCAGATTAGCTCAAGAACAGAGTGTAGAGATCTTCATGGGATGGGTTTCCATGGCCGAGCAGCTCATCCAAGCTTTACATCACCAAGTGCAATGCCTCTTTAATACCAATTGAGCACTGTTTTATGCCGTTTAAAGGTATTGTTGCTGAATATGTCCATCCCTTAATGACCACAGTGTACCATCTTCTGATGGCTTCTTCCAGCAGGATAACACTCCATGTCACAAAGCTCAAATCATCTCAAACTGGTTTCTTGAACATGACAATGAGTTCACTAAACTGAAACTGAAAACTGACTCCACAGTCACCAGATCTCAATCCAATACAGCATCTTTGGGATGTGCAGGAACGGGATATTTGCATCATTCAAGAAATCTGCAGGAAGATTTCAATCATTCCCAACACAGCCTGGACCTGAAGCACAATGAACACCTTTGGAGTGAATCAGAACAGTGAGCAATCTCTGATTCCCAGAGAAAATGATTGATTCCCAGAAGACTGGAAGATGTTCGCTAACAATAATGCCAATGGTTTTGTATTTAAATGCTCAACAAACACTGTGATGGTGCATGTGTACTTTACCTGATGAGGCAACCCTTGAGTTCTTTGTGTTGTCTTCTTGACTTGTTCAGATGAAAATGTGGAACAGCGGTTTTGAAACGTACAAAACTAAAAGTTATTCAGTGAATTTTAGAGTAATTAATTTAGCTAGCTGCTAACAACATCATGACCAAGATTTTACAAACACTGGCTCTATTTTAACGATCTGAGCATATGGTCTGAAGGTGCACTTAGGGAGTGTCCGAATTCAGTTTTGCTAGTTTTACGATGGAAAAAAACAGTCGGTCCACCAGACGCATGGTCTAAAAGCGTTGTCCCTAGTCTCTTAATGAGTCATGGGTGTGTTTTGGGCGTAACGTGCAATAAACCAATCAGAGTCTCATCTCCCATTCCCTTTAAAAGCCATTTGCACTTTAAAAGCCGCTTGCACCATGTCAGATTCATTATTTAAATGGTGGAATTTGGGAGTGGAAAGACTGAACGCCTCTCCATATTTGTGTGCTGCTACAATAATCATGAGTGTATGCGCGTTGTGCACCTGCCTATAGTCACATATTACTAATGCGCCCTTTAAATAACACAATATGCATATAACAATAAATGCACTATTGACTTTAGAGCAGGTTTTTGTTGGCCAATGGCGCAGTCGTTTTTCAGTTCCTCAAAATAGCAACACACCAACAATGCGCCTGAACACACCTGGTTTTCAGACCAGCACGCCCATGGGTGAACAGATGGGCATGAGAGCATTTGCTATTTAAACAATGTGGCACTGGACCTGAAAGTGATAACTGTGTCAGGCTGAAACTAACAAAAAACACTTGTCGCGCCTGGCGTCGCATTGCGCCGGGTATATGATAGGGACCACTGACGTACTGGCTTACTGCCTCATGAGATAGTAAAGTGTCCATCGAATGCACACTCCAGAATCTCACCGGAAGTAGTAAGTCATCCTAGTACTTTTTGCCAACTCTTTTATGAGTACTGTTAATTCAGACATACTTCTTTAGCCACATACTGTTTTTCGACTACTATATAGTATGGGAAGTATGCGATTTCGGATGCAGCATATGTGAGCTGAGAAGCAGCAACTTCGCTAGCGTTGACTACAGACGCTTGTAGATTACCAGCTCCACCTTGTGGCGGCTCCACGCCTCCACACCCATCACAGACGGGCATTAATCATAACCAGAGGAGTGTAAAATTCAATTGCCTCCCTCTATCCATTTGGAGTGTAGAAGCCTGAAGGCCAGCCTTGTACTTCACCTGAGAGAGAAAGAGAAAAAAGAGAGAGAAAATAAATAAATAAAGAAGAAGAACCCTCTGCCTACACTTCATCAGAAGCCCCTACTTCATAATAAATGGAGTGTCTCTGCGGTGGAGTTGTGCCATCAGAAACTCGCCCTCTCTCTATCCATTTAATTCCAGCAGCGGAGGGAAGGGTCAGGGTAGGAGCATTGCGCCGCGCGCCGCCTGCTTCCCTCAGTCATGCTGTAAACTACCTTTTAGGAATTGTTTCTCAATAAGAAATGATCAGTCCATTTATCTGCGGCAGACGGAACTGTCTCTTTGCCCAGACCTCCAATATTTTTCGTTTGACCTGATCAGGGCAATAAACTAGAGCGAGACACTTTCGATTTGTCACCGGCCCGAGAGCCGGGTGGCTGAACGACTGATTACATCCCTCTCTCCACGTGCACACACACACACACACACTCACACTAACACTCACACACACACAAACACACACACTCTCTCTCATACACACGCGCACACACACTCTCACACGCACACATACACACACACACACACACACACACACACCCACTCACACGCTCTCATACACATGTGCACACACACTCTCTCACACACAC
>CM031965.1:2157500-2180000 GCA_018749465.1 Paracanthobrama guichenoti | reverse complement strand
AATTATTAGAATCATTTAAATTACAGTGGGTTACCATTGTGTAGAAGAGTGGGGCATTTGCTTAGGCTATGGACTAATACAACTAATGTATAACGGCTTTACTGAAGGAGCTTATAATGCTCAGCATAACTAGCTAGTGCAGTATTATAATTCAGCTGTGTTACATTAAAGTATATGAAATGGAAGTGGATGAATAAATATATGAAATTGAATGCCTGAATCATGTCAGAAATTAATATTGGCACTAGTGACAATCAAATGATTGATTATTGATATCAAAAATGAAAGTTTTTACTAGTAGCAATTCAATTGTTGATATCAAGAATAGACATTCGCACTAGTAACCACACAATTATCGATATCAAGAATTACATTTCCACTAATAAAAACTGTAATTCTTGATATCTGTAATTGTGTTTTCATTAGTGAAATGTCACGATAGGCGTGCCATTCAAATTCAATTATTTATAACAAGAATTGATTTTTTAATAGTTGAAATTCCAATTTCACATCAGAAATGCAATTCTTACTATAAAAATTATATTTTTATATCAATAAATACTTTGTCACTAGTAAAAATATTAATTCCTGATATCAAGAATTCATCTGTCACTAGTTGAAATGTTAATTCTTGATATCTGTAAATGTATTTCAACGTGTAACATTTGTTATTTCTGAAATCTGAACATGTATGTCTGATATCAATATCATTTCAGATATCTAAAATGGCTTTCTTACTAGTAACAATTACATTCATGATGTCAGAAATTAACATTGGCACTTGTGACAATCAAATGATTGATTATTGATATCAAAAGTGAAAATTTTTACTAGTAACCACACAATTATTGAGTAAGAATTTTATTTCTGATATATGAAATTTGAATTTCAACTACTATGAAATCAATTCTTGTTATAAGCGCATTAACTTGAATGGCCACCTATGGTAACATTTAACTAATGAAAACACAATTACAGATATCAGATATTACTAGTTTTTACTACTGGAAATTAATGAATGGGAATGAATGAAAGTCAAAAACGGCTTGCCATAAGTTATGATGCTGCAAATTTGAACCAGCATTCTATCAACACAAAGACAAAAGTAACTCTTTGAAAGCACCAGAAGCACATCAGTGAATACCAGACACACTATATTGCCAAAAGTTTTGGGACGCCTGCCTTTACATGTCATGAACTTTAATGACATCCCATTCTTAATCCGTAGGGTTTAATATGGAGTTGTCCCATCCTTTGCAGCTATAAAAATTCCCTATAATGGAAATTTTTGACCAGCATTAAGAGTTCCTTTCACTGGAACTAAGGGGCCAAGCCCAACCCCTGAAAAACAACCCCACACCATAATCCCCCCTCCACCAAACTTTACACTCGGCACAATGCAGTCAGGCAAGTACCGTTCTCCTGGCAACCGCCAAACCCAGACTCGTCCATCGGATTGCCAGACAGAGAAGCGTGATTGGTCACTCCAGAGAACACGTCTCCACTGCTCTAGAGTCCAGTGGCGGCGTGCTTTACACCACTGCATCCGGCGCTTTGCATTACACTTGGTGACGTAAGGCCTGGATGAGCTGCTCGGCCATGGAAACCCATTCAATGAAGCTGTCTACACACTGTTCTTGAGCTCATCTGAAGGCCACATGAAGTTTGGAGGTCTGTAGC
Source organism: Paracanthobrama guichenoti (assembly GCA_018749465.1). Classification (NCBI taxonomy): domain Eukaryota; kingdom Metazoa; phylum Chordata; class Actinopteri; order Cypriniformes; family Gobionidae; genus Paracanthobrama; species Paracanthobrama guichenoti. Next base: position 2,178,320 of record CM031965.1, on the reverse strand, counting down.
TGTTGACTCTGCAGAAAGTTGGCGATTTCGGCGCACTGTGCGCCTCAGCATGCGCTGACCCCGTGCTGTGATTTTACGTGGCCTACCACTTCAACACAGTTGCTGTTGTTCCCAATTGCTTCCACTTTGTTATAATACCACTAACAGTTGAGCGTGGAATATTTAGTAGTGAGGAAATTTCACAAATGGACTTACTGCACAGGTGGCAACCTATCACGGTACCACGCTTGAATTCACTGAGCTCCTGAGAGCGACCCATTATTTCACAAGATTCTAACAATTAATTTTGTAAACACGCTGATTTTTTTGGGTTCCATCCATCCATCCATCCATCCATCCATCCATCCATCCATCCATCCATCCCATCCATTATTTTCCACTTATCCGGGGCCGGGTCGCGGGGGCAACAGTCTAAGCAGAGACGCCCAGACTTCCCTCTCCCTAGCCACTTCCTCCGGCTCTTCCAGGAGAACCCCGAGGCGTTCCCAGGCCAGCCGGGAGACATAATCCCTCCAGCGTGTCCTAGGTCTTCCCCGGGGCCTCCTCCCAGTGGGACATGCCCAGAACAGATGCCCGAGCCACTTCAACTGGCTCCTCTCGATGTGGAGGAGCAACAGCTCTACTCTGAGCTCCTACCGAGTACCTGAGCTTCTCACCCTATCTCTAAGGGAACGCCCAGCCACCCTGCGGAGGAAACTCATTTCGGCCACCTGTATCCGGGATCTTGTCCTTTCGGTCATGACCCACAGCTCATGACCATAGGTGAGAGTAGGAACGTAAATTGACCAGTAAATCGAGAGCTTCGCCTTCCAGCTCAGCTCCTTCTTCACCACGACAGACCGGTACATCGACCGCATTACTGCAGAAGCTGCACCGATCCGTCTGTCAATCTCCTGTTCCATCCTTCCCTCACTCGTGAACAAGACCCCAAGATACCTGAACTCCTCCACCTGAGGCAGAAACTCTCCACCAACCTGAAGTGGGCAAGCCACCCTTTTCCGACTGAGAACCAAAGCCTCGGATTTGGAGGTGCTGATTCTCATCCCGGCTGATTCACAGTTGGCTGCAAACCGCCCCAGTGCACGCTGAAGGTCCTGGTCTGAGGAGGCCAACACGACAACGGCATCAGCAAAAAGCAGCGACGAAATCATATGGTTCCCAAACCGGACATTCTCCGGCCCCTGGCTGCACCTAGAAATTCTGTCCATAAAAATTATGAACAGAACCAGTGACAAAGGGCAGCCCTGCCGGAGTCCAACATGCACTGGCAACAAGTTCAACTTGCTGCCGGCAATGCGGACCAAGCTCCTGCTCCGGTCGTACACGGACCAAACAGCCCTAAGCAAGGGGCCCCGGTCCCCGTACTCCCAGAGCACCCTCCACAGGACGCCACGAGGGACACAGTCGAATGCCTTCTCCAAATCCACAAAACACAGCTTTTTGGGTTCCCTTTCATTTTATTATTAAATTGTAACGATTCTCAATTTGTTTTAAGTTGTGTCTGTCAATTATGTAGTATCGTTTTATTTTGTATGTGTATTTGTATGTATTGTACTCCTTTGGCAATGATCTTATGTTGAACTTTTGTTCGAGCATACTTTTTTTTTTTTTTTTTAAAGCACATTTTGTACAAATCAAAACCACAAACCTTTTCCCACAAATTCCTTCTTTATTCTATTTACAAACAGACCCCAGTACAGACTCTGCACATGTATTCACTACGAACATAAGACTTTGACTTTATGCTGCACAGAGCGAAACAACATTTGGACAAAGTTGCACATTACGCCAGCTTATTTATGATTTCCTGTGAAACTATGTGAGATTTGTATCGTTTAAAGACATGCAAGAACATTTAAACTGCTATCATATTCAGCTAAACTGACTTTGTCTCTGTCAAACCAACAGCTAAATATACACTACTCACGGCTACTGAACGGACTACATATACCCACGGATATTGTCCTGAAGACATTTGGCAAGAAAGTTACCTTGAAAGTAGATTTTATGTGGTAGATTTTGCTTTCAAAGTTTTTTTTTTTCGGACGTAATAAAGAAGTCGTGGGAAAAATAAACCAACAAGTCACAGTAACATTAAATTGGGAAAAGAAAAATGCCCATTTGCCGGTAGCCAAAATGTTACATTGTACAAAAGCTCCGCCTCCACTCACGTGATTGGCACCTCAGCCTTCCAATTAAATGCCACGCCCAGAAATGTGGCGCCATACCCCGTTTTGTTAGCAACCATTTTTTATATTTTTACTTTAGTAGGAAATAAGCTCCTCCCTGAGGCATCTCATTCACTGTGCTATTAACTCACCCAACAACTAGTCATGGCTGATCTTTCCTAAATGAGACCTTACGCTACATGATTATGTGAATAATTACACCTATTAACACAGTTTTTTAGGCCAGAGGTGCACAAGGCTACTTTTTAGGAACCTATATATACATATATAATATTAAAAAAATGGCACTTTTTTGTCACATGCTTACAGTGTAACTACAATTATTTGCACATTCCATATACAACAGGAAATGTTCTATGGTTTTATAATATTTGGCACATAATGGTTAAAAGGCCACTACGTTGGAGCTACACAGTATTTCTCCGATGAGGGTTTGGAAAAAAAATCTGGGGAAAAAATAGCTTATAATAATATTCCGGTTATTATTGAGGGTAGATGTTCGTGCGATGTTGTAAAGCTGTACATGTGTATCAATCCATCCATCCATCCATCCATCCAGTCATTCTCTCACTCGCAAACAGTAATCAATAAAATCACAGTCACGTTATTATTCCAATGGCTCCCCAACTTCACTAAAAAGCTATTAAATAATACAAAGATGACCATGACAGCATAAATATGTCATATACATTTGTATGTACAAAATAACACAGTGTTCCTTTCGCCTTACAGCTGCAATAAACACCCAAAGTCTGCATGTGTAGTTCCTTTAACTATGGCCTGTTCCTTTAACTGTTGTTCAGGAATATGGAGTCCATCGGCTCCTAGAGACATGGATCAAGCAGACGCTCAGAAGACTTTGGCCCGTTTGCTGTTCAGAGACCCGTGCTGCAAGACAAACCAGAGTGACAGAGACGTGAAAAGAGATATAACAGGTCACCTGTCTTTGTAGAGTTGTGTGATCGAATGCATTACAAGTAACTTGAGTTACATAATCAGATTACTTTTTTCAAGTAACGCATTACTTTTAAAATTAAAACAAAATATCTGAGTTGAGTGCGCTGGATCATAGAAGGATCATTTGAAAGGGCCTTTACATTTGTCAAAAAGAGAACTTTTTTATTTTATAAAAAAACAACAAAAAAAACAAGTAAGCCCAGCCCAGGGGAGAAAAAGTAACATACATTACTTTCCATAAAAAGTAACTAACACAATTAGTTACTTTTTTAGGTAGTAATGCAATATTGTGACGCACAGTAGCGGCCTTTGCTATGTTACACTTGAAACGGGCCTCGCAACAGAAGGGGCCTCCGCTTGCTAGGGCCGGGTATCGTTAAAAATGATCAAATATCGATACCGATACGATACTTTGACTTTGATATCAGTCCCTAAACGATACTTTTTCCAAAAATGTATTTTAAAACAAATTTATTTTTCTGTTTTAACAAGATTACATTACCTCAAAAAAAAAAACTTGTCCGTGAGGGACTGCCACTTTTACTTTCAGTTTGTTTATTTATTAAAGTCTTTTAAATGTTCGCCGGTTCCTGCCTCCTCCTTCCCTGAGCATACGAACTTTGCTACATTGGTGCCGAAACCCGGGAGGAAGGAGGGACATGCTGTCGGAGAGCACTCGCTGCTGAGGGGGATCGCAGTGCTGAGGAGTTCGGGCAGCGCGGATGAAGGAAGACCGCGAGTGGCTGCCCGAGGCGATGGTGCTGGAGCGAGTGAAGACCGGTGGGACGGAGAGCTCGCTGCCGTGCCCCTGGGTCGGGGTGGGGTGGCTGCCGTCCGAGAAGGAGCGGAGGAGTCACAGATGCTTGCTGTAAGCCGGAGCCTGCTGCCGTCCGCAGTTCAGGGGAGGAGCAGGGAGCGCGGGACTCGCTGCCGGCTCCCTCAGTAGGAGGAGCCACCGCCAGCCGCCAGAGGGCGGAGGAGGATCGAACTGCCCACCAAGCATCCAGTGCCATCGCATGGCACCGCGAGGATGAGCCTCTCGGCTGGCTGAGGACAGAGCGGCAGTGTGTCCAGGAACCGGACCAGAATTTTTTTTTTCTTCCTCTCTCCACTCTCTCGTCCTGTCGCTCTCTGTGTCTCCGTCTCCCGTTTCTCTCATCTTGTCTGTCTATACCCCCAGACGTGGGAGACGCGGCGATTAGGCGCCGTCTCGGTTGTACCCCCCAGCCTGCGAGGGGCGTTGGGGGTATGTGACGAGGTTGACGAGCGAGAGACGTGGGAGGACCAAGCGAGACCAGTACGTGATTGAGAATGAGCGTCACCTGCGAGGCACACCTCTTGAGTCCTCTCATGAGGGAGCTCGGAGGCATATAAGGACGAGCGACACCAGTGAAGGACGAGAGGACCAGGCCTGGATTTTATGTTGAGTGTTATTTACGTTTTGTTATGTATGTGCCCGGCAGTCGTCCATGAGGGACTGCCACTTTTACTTTCAGTTTGTTTATTAACTAAAGTCTTTTAAATGTTCGCCGGTTCCCGCCTCCTTCCCTGAACATCCGAACTTTGCTACAGAGACATTCATTTTAATTGATTCATTTAATCAATAAATAAACTAGCGTTTTCTGAGTCCGTGTTGGGCTGCAAAGATGAAGTTGATGATGCTAACTCGTCATCTCCACAGTAGTGAACGCGCGTGTGCGCCTATAGAGGGAAATGCACCTTTCATTTGGATTACATAATCAAAGTACTTGTTTTCAAAAGTATTTGAATTACTTTGTTTAAATGTAGATATTTCAAGCTTTCTATAGGCCTATTTCTCATGTCTATGAGGAAAGTATATGCTGAGTTTCGGTTCATTTATGTGACGCGCTGCCGTTCTTCTTGCAGTCGAATACGGAGAAACTTTCTGCTCTTTAGTTTATTCCGTGCACTGTCAAGTGCTGCAGATTTGTCGTGTTGTTGGTCTTAGTAGCAATTATCTTGTCATAAATATTGCATTGCGTGCTGTTGGCATCGAGTCTGGTGAAATGTGGCCACAATTACTTTATCTTTTCCACATCTTTTACATCTATATCGGTTGGGATGCTTACCCCCTATTTACACTGCACACGTCTGAGACGCATCGCGGCTCCGACGAGGTTTTGTTCTGTCCTTGTGCTGGTATAAACCGAAGCATTGACTAGAGTGCTCCGGTGGCCGTGTCAGAGCCGTAACTACAGCCTCACGTGCGAGCCGCATACCTGGGTGTAACCACTGTAAACTAATGTTTTTTTTCCACTGCAGCCAATCATGCTGCATGCTTATTGGCTCACTGGCATTGATAAGATTAACCCCTTAGGTATCAAACGACAAGACCTTTTACGATACTCGATAATATCGAGGCAATTCGGTCGGTACCTAAAAAGTATCGAACTCGATATCCAGCCCTACCGCTTGCACTCGAAAAGAGCCCCGTCCCCCGCCGTCATGGGGCCTAGGGGCAAAAATTCCACCGAAATGAATAAAAATGGTTCCAAAAACCAAGATATGGTTAGAGCTGCACGATTCTGGAAAAATTGAGAATCTGATTTGTGTAAAATGGAGATCGCCATTCTCCCACAGTTAAAATCAGACAACTAAACAAAATAACATGCAAACTAGAGGCTCTGATAAAATGTTCATTGCTTTAGTCTATTTAAAAGAGATATGCATTTGAACTAATAAAAAAATGATGTCTCATTCAAGACTTCATTCGTTATTGGATGAATCAGCGTTTGTAAATAAATCTTTAAAATGAATGATTCAATGACAAACACTTTCTTTAAACACTCACTTGTTTATACCCAAACTATAAACTTTTATCCCGTTATTTAAATGTTTGTAACACATAAATACATAGATAATGTGTGGTTGAAAAGACTGTCTCTCCAGATCAGCAGCAGCGCAAACACAGATTTGAATGTTGCAGTGTGATGATGATCGTACTTTCCAAGGTTAACCAAAGTCTTCGTTTTAAACAGTTTCACATCAAAAGCGTCAGTGGAGCGCGAGCAGCACGTATTTTGTCACTGCCCATCAATGAACGAGAGCCTTCACACGGGAAGCGTGGCGGCCAACCCTCTCAAGGTACGTGTCCACTGGCTCAGATCAGGACAAGCATTTTCAATTCATTCCTATAGAAATCAGCGAGCATGAAGCTCAACTTCCATAGGGACTGCTTGAAAACACTTGATCTGCTCCTCCTGCTTCGCACCTGTGGACACGCGTCATTCATTAACATGGACAGCGGCAAAACGTGCTGACGCTTCCGATGTGAAACAGGCATAAAAGACACCTGAATCGTGGTCATTTAAGATTAAGAACTTGTGGGTGTTTAAATTGAGATTGTGATATTCTTTAATGTCATCCACTGTTATTTTGTGGCTTTTTTTTTTTTTTTCTTCATTTTCAAACTTCCATTTTCAGTCCAGACTGCTGAGAACATGACTCTAGGTTAACACATCTATCCACAAATCCTGTGTGTCTCACCTTGGCCTGTTTGTAAAAGTGAGGAGCCAACTCCACCAGCCAGGATGACTCGACCGCGGTCACATCCCGCATATAGTACTTGCTGGTCTGAACCACCTCATTGAAGACGACCCTGAGACACATCCCAAAACAAACAGTTTGGTTAACATCTGGTGAAAAAGAAACAAACTGCAGTAAAAGTACAATCTATCTCGTTAGGTTTAATGAATACCATTTTGGGGGCTTTTCTCCATACAGCACCGAATCAGGGTGGATGTAGAGCTCTCTGTCGTCACGTAGAGTCCTGGACAATATACAGCATTAAAAGAAGAACAGTTACATGCAAATATGGCTGGAAAAGTCAGGTGACAATCACTGATGAAGAGGAACAATTGAGGAAACACAAATAAGGATGAATGAACTGACCTGTAGGAGCCGGAGTGATGCATACGGGCGGCATTCGCAAAAAACCCAGACACAATACATCTGAGAATCACATCCGGATCACCTTGAGAGCAGACAGAAGAGTGAGACATCTCTAAACTCAGTATGACAAACCAATGACAGCGTCTGAGTAAACAAACCAATACGACAACCGGTAGTATGAAAACATTGGATACATCGGCTACAGAAATGACAGCTAACCTTCACTGGATGTCCGAGGCACCTTAAACTTGTTGAGGAGGTGCCGCAGCTGTTCCCGTACGGCCACGGCGCGGAGGAGACCTTTATAGTTGAGGAAGTGATCCTGACACCACTGAGAACTCTTCTGATGCTGTGGGAACAAATGTGACGCTTTACAGGCTGTACTCAATATCAAATTACCAATACAAAAAACCACACATCTCTATCCACACATCAGATCTGTGGTTCTCAACCAGGAGGCCTCCGCAAACTGCCACAGGGACCTCAAGATGACTTGCGGCTGCGCAAATTACAATATGACTTAGTGCATTTGTAAAATCGAAAAGGCTGCAAATTAATTAACTAAATATATGTGCTGCGTGTTTTATAGTGAAGCGCACCACCGTGTTCATTTACACACAAACAGCTCATGATCTGTTTTTGTTTTTTTCAGTATCAGTGTGTCTCAGTTCACAGTAAATGCTGCTCTACACGAAGTTCATCTCTACAAGTGCTCTGAGTTTGAGTCCCTTTAATATGCATTTGGGAACGAAATATGTGCCAATCACCTTCACAAACTTGTGAGAAGTGCTTATATCGGCTGTTGTCAACAAAAGAGTAGCTCTAAGGGATTCCTGTGTTTGAATGAAATGTGGACCCAGGGCGAGCTACAGGACTGTGAAGCATTAGGGGTGTTGATGGACTCGATCTACTCCGTCTGTGTTTTGATCATCATTCTGAATCTGATCTGGATGTAGTCTTTGACAAAAACACGATTTTGCTCAGAAGTGTTGTTTTTTTAATGAAACTTATACCCACATTCAAATGTTGATAAAGAATACATGAAGCTAGAATAAAACAAGTTTAAAGGGTTTTTCTGCTTAAAGGGTAACTAAACCCTAGAACAACTTTTTTTAGTTAATGATCTGCAAGACCGGCGCTTTATTAGTGCCGTTCATTGATTCAGGTAAATGTTTTGACATTTGGGTGTAAAGTGTTTTAATTCTACAATATATGGTGTAAAAGCGTCTGAATGCTGCCCTCTTACGGTTGAACGGCGGCTACTGCAGCTGAATTTTCCTATTGGACGTTGTTGGTCATCGTGATGTATGTTGGCCCTTCCAATGGCTCAGTACCATGCCTCTGGCACGAGCTCACCACGCCCTTGGCGTCGGGAGTTAAGCAATTTGAGCCAGCGGTTCTGGCCCTGTGTCTACAGACAATTCACCCTCCTCCACTTCAAAAGACCAATCTAAAAACTACTGGCGTCACTCCAGTCACTCTCCATCTTTGTGAGTCTGACAGCTGTCAATCAATCCGTCACTGCGGGTCTCAGGTGCACACCCCCCGCTTTTCCAGCATTTTTCAAATATTGCCAGTGGGTGGAGTTAGGCTGTGAACAGGGGTTTAGTTTAGGAAGTTCGGATCATTTTACTGACTCGGATCTTTGAATCTCGTTCAGAATCTTTTTTCCAAGCCATTTCGTTCATTTCAGCAGAATCTAATTAATTGTTCTCGAGTCATATTAAAGATTCGTTCATGAACACATCACTAGTTTAGTTACCCTTTAAAAGCAGAAGGTATGTTCTTTCCATTGATATATTGCATGTTCACATATTCATCTTAGTGTGCATCGGCGGATCCTCAGCACGGATGAATCTAATGTTTTGAGGAGTTTGTGTGGCTGTCATTCATTCATTCATGCGTGGATACTGTACTTCAGAATCACAGATTGGAGTCTTGGAAGCACGACCAAAATAAGAATTTTCCCTGGAAAAATGTAATCTGAACAAGTAACACGTCTGCCACTTTTGTTCTGACCAACTGAGAAAAAAAAACAATAAATCACGCTACCAACGGTGATTGAATCTAACGATCGCTTAGCTCATATCACATCAAACTATTTTTATTATTATTGTTATACTTTATTCTCAAATTGTTAATGTTAACAACATCAGCATCGCGTGACTACATCTATTTAGTGTGCATTAGCGTCTCCTGTAGATTTCAGTTTCTGCCCAGTCTAATCTTTTGCGCTTGACTACGGGGGAATCTCCAGTTGTCACTGATGATCATCGTTTGGTCTTTTCTGGATTACAATCCGCCTCAAAATGATGTTTAATTATTCCAGCTGCTGCGAGAAAAGGCTATAAATGATCCTCCACCTGCAGCATCCTCACATGCGATATACTAGCTGGACTCTTCCTTTATGTGTACAGACGTGATGTAAAGACACAAAGACGAACGGCGGAAGCTTGAATTTCCCACGTAAACCCACCAGTACCACTCAAACTATAACACATTATTACAAGCTTACAGCTGTGAGTCGGGCTAAATTAAGGAGATCGTTTTTAACACTGGCTGGTTATGTACTTAATTTTTAACCAAAACAGTTACGGACTGCAGCTTTAATCTTTTAATCCAACTTTTTTACGATAGAAATGCTTGAACAAGAACATGTGGACATCACAACATGCAAACTCAGATCGAGAGTTTAAACTTTTATATATAACAATTCGCATTTTTTGAAACATATTGATGTATTCTCCTGTGATAGCGCACGTTGCATTCCCAGATGAACGATATAAGCAACCCAAACTCACAGCATATGCAGAGATGCTCCACCCATGTAAATGATAACAGCGCAGCACTTCTCTATGAAACATAAAACTTGTCGGACTTTATATGCGTTCCCAAATGCACGTTATTGGAAACCCAAACATTCAGTTTGAACCCACAACAGTTCATGTGGAGCAGCATTTACTGTGAACGGAGCCACTCTGAGATGCTGAAGAAACACAAAACTTAAATTAAAGCCTTGCGCTTCACTCTGAAACCGTGAACTCACAATGGCACTATGCTATAGTATGATTTTTCAATGGTTTTAATGGATCATGCAGCCTTAGAAAGTCTTATAATCCAGTTCATGGATTCCCATCCATGGAATGCGCTACTTCTGGTATTATGCCGTTTAATCAAGGATTTTTTTTTTTTAAATCAAGCACTCTAATTTAATCAAGGAATTGTGGCAGCCCTAAGATAAACCATTTTGTTTAATGAGGTAAAAGTGAATTTGAGTGAAGTCCAGACCAACAGGACACTCAGTTACCTTTATGAAAGCCTCATAAACATTCAGCATGGTGAGATGATCCCCCTCAGCCACAGCAAACTTCCTGTGCTCCCGTGCCTGAGTCACATGGACACACAGAATAATACCCTTCACTGGTACAGATACATTAAAATGGTTCATAAAGCACAAAAAAACAACAGTAAAAAAAAGACATACGGCTGATTTCTTCTGATTGTGTGGCACTGTGAAAAGGTTCTGAATTTGCATCATGGCTGCGATGGTGACAATCTCCTTGGAGCAGCCGAAGTTTCCTGATTCCAGTAGCATCTTGGCAAACATGGGGCTGAGCGGGAACTCTGCCATTCGCACACCCATCGGGTCAGTGAGACGCCCGTACTGATCCAGACCTGTCAAAAGCACATCTGATGAGATCACATACGGACAATCAAGCAGAAATCATGCGGAAAAAACGTGTTCTTCTACCTCCAAGAGCGAAGAGCAGCTCCAGAGCTTGAACCATGGACTGAGCAGGAGGAGGCTGCGATATGAACACACTGATGCCATCAGAGTCAAAGTACACGTGAAGAACAACGACTCACAAATATTCTCTTGATATAACAGTAGGTGGCACTCACAGACAGGAAGCTGAATCGCAGCACATTGTCAATGCCCAGAGCTTTCAGCTGCAGAATGACTGGAGCCAGATTAGAGCGCTGCATCTCTGGGACTGTCGACGCGGGCAGCTTCTCAAAGTCCTCCTCTGATAGACACAGATGCACAGAAGAGTACAATACAATGTTATCATACAGCAGAATTCAGTGGGATGCAGTTCAGTACTGTATAACAGTATTATAAAACATTTGTGCTGTAACGTTTGTAAAATGTGTGTACAATATCAGTGACTGCGTTGAATTGGCTTTTCCTGTCTTTTAATTTGTTACAATGTCAAGCGTTACATTATTCTCCTGGCGTCTGAAAATAGAAAATGAAAGAAATTTTACAGCTCATTCAGTCAAACTGAGGGATAAGGACTGATTGTAGCGCATCCTTATGATTTGAAATTATTTGTTTCAGTCTTTTTGAGTGGAGCGTCCCCAAACTGGAAATGCCACCCATAATCTAAAATGCAGTAGGAAAAGGGTGGATAAGCAAAGATCTAAGAAGAATTATATTTTCTTTTTCTAGATTTAGTGTAAGTACATAGATTTAAAGATGACTTACTATGCCCTCTCTCAAAGTCTTCTTGGTTTTTGGCTCTACTAGAACAGGTTTTATGCTTGAATGTTTATTCTTTTCCTCATATTCTCCATTGTTGCAGCTCCTCTCTTCCCAGTCTGTCAGTGACGTTCTGTTTAGTTCCTGTCTCTATGAAGCCCCTCCTTCTGAAAAGCACAATGTGCTCTGATTGGTTGGCTGGATCGGTGTGTTGTGATTGTTCAAGCGCTTTGGGAAATGTCCCGCCCCTTGCCATAACGACTTTAATGACATCCTATTCTTAATCCGTAGGGTTTAATATGGAATTGTCCCACCCTCTGCAGCTATAACAGCTTCAACTCTTCTGTGAAGGCTTTCCACAAGGTCTAGGAGTGTGTTTATGGGAATTTTTGACCATTCTTCTAGAAGCGCATTTGTGAGGTCAGGCACTGATGTTGGACGAGAAGGCCTTACTCGCAGTCTCCGCTCTAGTTCATCCCAAAGGTGTTCTATCGGGTTGAGGTCAGGACTCTGTGCAGGCCAGTCAAGTTCCTCCAAACCAAACTCGCTCATCCATGTCTTTATGGAACTTGCTTTGTGCACTGGTGCGCAGTCATGTTGGAACAGCAAGGGGCCATCCTCAAACTGTTCCCACAAAGTTGGGAGCATGAAATTGTCCAAAATGTCTCGGTATGCTGAAGCATTAAGAGTTCCTTTCACTGGAACTAAGGGGCCAAGCCCAACCCCAACCCCTGAAAAACAACCCCACACCATAATCCCCCCTCCACTAAACTTTACACTTGGCACAACACTTTTGGCAACCACCAAACCCAATCCATCGGATTGCCAGACAGTGGCAATTGATTGGTCACTTCAGAGAACACGTCTCAACTGCTCTAGAGTCCAGTGGCGGTGTGCTTTACACCACTGCATCCGATTGCACTGATGTAAGGCTTGAATGAGCTGCTCGGCCATAGAAACCCATTCCATGAAGCTTTCTACGCACTGTTCTTGAGCTAATCTGAAGGCCACACAAAGTTTGGAGTCTGTAGCGATTGACTCTGCGGAAAGTTGGTGACTTCTGTGCACTGTGACCCTCAGCATGCGCTGACCACACTCTGTGATTTTATGTGGCCTACCACTTCATGGCTGAGTTGCTGTTGTTCCCAATTTCTTCCACTTTGTTATAATACCACTAACAGTTGAGCGTGGAATATTTAGTAGTGAGGAAATTTCACAAATGGACTTATTGCACAGGTGGCAACCTATCACGGTACCACGCTTGAGTTCACTGAGCTCCTGAGAGCAACCCATTCTCTCACAAATGTTTGTAGAAGCGTCTGCATGCCTAGTGCTTGATTTTACACACCTGTGGTCATGGAAGTGATTGGAACACCTGAATTCAGTGATTTGGAGGGGTGTCCCAATATTTTTGGCAATATAGTGTAGTGTATGTGAAATACATTTCATATAATATATGTAAATGATGGCACAGTACCTGTGTAGAGACGGAAGCACTTCCCCGCGCGGTTTCGTCCGGCTCTTCCGGCTCTCTGACAGGCGGAGGCTTTAGAGATGGGCGTGACGATCAGTGACTCTATTGCTGTAAGTGGATTATACGCCCTCAGCTTGACAAACGCACAGTCAATCACGAACACTACGCCATTGATGGTGATGGATGTCTCGGCTATATTGGTTGCGACCACCACCTGAAAAGTTTAGTTTCAAAATTCACCAGTTTAGTACTAAGGACATATTTACATCTGTGCCGATTCATCATGTTGAACTGTCTAACAGTGAATAGTACACTAAACATCACTGATGGCTATGGTTGAATCATCTGTGATCACGCTGCACCTTTCTGACAGTAGGGGGCATCCTTTCGAACACTCTCATCTGTTCATTATAGGGCAGGCCCGCGTACATGGGCAGCACACACAGGTGCTTCTTCATCCCGTAGCGGGACAAAGTTCGGGCCTGTTCCTGGAGCAGAGACACCACCTTCTCCACCTCCTCCTGTTAACAGATTAAATGGCAATGTTTATTTTGAACTGAACACACTTTAAATCAAGTACGGTTGAGCTGCCATTTACCACACTTGAGTTCTCTATGTGTGTTCAATAATCAGTGTTTTTTTATGCAGGTTTGGGATTAACAGAATACATGTAATGGTGTTACGTAATCAAGATACACAAATCTGCTAACTGTAATTCGTTACAGTTGCATCAAAAAAAGTAATCAGATTACAGTTAAATTTTGTAAAAGGATTTCCCAATAAAAATGGGAATACTATCAGGATTACAGTGTTTTCACTTAATACTAAATAGGCCTAAATTAGTATTTTGACATAGCGCTATATTGACTGTAGTGATCCACAGATCGCGGTTATATCCGTGGTGACTGCAGATAATCCACAGGTCGGGAGGGCCAAGTAATAAAACAAAAAAACATTTAAATTATTTGTGGGTGGGTCGTGGGTCGATGACAGATAAATCAGTAATGTGTTGATGCATCGAGCACCTCCAAGTGGTCATTATATATAAAACACAAAGGGAAAAAAAATACATTATTGCTTAAAGGGGTCCTATTATGCCCCTTTTTACAATATGTAAAATAAGTCCCTGATGGCCCCAGAGTGTGTATGTGAAGTTTTAGCTCAAATTATTCCACAGATCTTTTAATAGAATGTTACAATTGTCACTTTTTGAGGGTGAGCACAAATGTGTCGTTTTTGTGTGTGTCCCTTTAAATGCAAATTAGCTGCTGCTCCGGCCCCTTTTTAAAGAGGGGGGGCGGAGCTTCAAGAGCTTGTGTTAGCAGCTCCGATTACATCACGCAGACACACACTGAAAATGTCATAAACTGTTCAGCCTTTTATGTTCAAACCAGAGTCAGACAATGATGGAGAGACGCAAGAAGAAGTGACAACATGTAGAATGAGACAGGACGTTTCTGAATGATTAGTAAAAACATAACGGTCTTTACACACCACTGAAAACATAGCTATGTATATTATATTGCATTTCTGTCAATAGATCCTCAAATATTACACACTGCAACTTGAACACTGAATTAGAATAATTGTAATGTGACGATCAGGTGCGGATATCTAAATTAAAGAAAATCCTAGGTTCGAGTGGGTGGCGGGTGGATGATTTATATTGTCGTGTCAGGCTTTTTTCATAAGTTGAATACTGAAGGTGGTCTGGAGGAAGCTAGACATTTTACTTTATAAAGTTTTAAATATGGATATTTTTCTTACAAAAATGCATTACTTTGCTTCAGAAGGGCTTTATTAACCCCCCAGAGCTGTGTGGAGCACTTTTATAATGGATGGATGCACTTTTTTGGGCTTCAAATTTTGGGCTGCCATTAACAAAGAATATCATATACACCTAGGATGGCTTGAGGATGAGTAAATCATGGGCTAATTTTCATTTTTGGGTGAACCATCCCTTTAATAAACACTAAGAGCAATAATAGTACATTTATGTCAAAATCAATGGAGATTTAAAGTTTTTAAAAATCATATTTTATGTTTTTAAGGCCTTTTTAAGACCTACACAAATAAAATAAATGCTGCATCCCAGCACAAAGCTACACAATATTTTCAATATTTTCTCCCAGCTCACACACACCTGTCCTGTGAGAAACGCCAGCACATCTCCATCCTCCTCCGTCTCGTGGATCTTCAGCACGGTCTCCACCGTAGCCTTCACATAGTCTGGCACAGGACTAGACACAAAAACATCCTCCTCAGTTTCATCGTTCACAGCACAGACTCATTCCTCACAGGACTGATGGTGTGTAAATGCAACATTATAAACATGCACCTGACAGTGTAGAAAATATCCACAGGGAAAGTTCGGCCCTCGACCGTCAGAATGCCACAGGTGTCTTTATTTGGGTCTCCAGTCTCATTTAGGTTGAAGAAATCTTGAAATTTCTGTGAGAAGCATTATTAGTAGATTAACACATGACTGTTACAGATCTGAGACTGTCTGTCAGCTCCACAACCAACAACCTTGTCAATGGATAATATAGTTTTCCGGCTAAATATTTAAAAAAGTTAAATATTTCTGTTCCAAAGTTTGGGGTTGGTAAGATTATTTCATGTTTTTCTGCTCACCAAAGCTGCATTTATTTGATTAAAAATAACTGTTTTCTATATGAATAAACAGTAAAATATAATTTATTCCTGTGATCAAAGCTGAATTTATCATCATTCCTCCAGTCTTCAGTGTCATATGATCCTTCAGAAATCATTCTGATATGATGATTTGATGCTCAAGAAACAGTTATGATTATTATCAGAGTTGAAAACAGTTTTGCCATTTCAGATTTGATGAATAGGAAGTCCAAAAGAACAGCTTTTATTTGAAATAGAAATATTTTGTAAGATTATAAATGTCTTTACAATCACTTTTGATCAACGTAATGCGTGCTTGCTGAATAAAAGTATTCATTTCTTTAAAAAAAAAAAAATTTAAATAAATAAATTAAATAAATCACTGACGTGGATGGCCAGTTTTTTTAAAACTTAACGTCAAACTGATTTGTTCCAATTTAATCATTTGCGTGTGTATTTTATTTATTTATATATATATATATATATATATATATTTATTTATTTTTTTTTTTTTTTTTTTTTTTATCAATTTAATGACCCAAGTAAAAAGAAATTAAATGTTTTCCTCACACTCTGAATACATGTGAGTGTACACATCTTAAAATCAGTATGTATTTTATTATAATCATCATAATGTCTTTTACATTAATGTAATAAAATGCGACAAACACAAATTATCTGTTTTTTTCCCTCAAAAAACAAATTTTATATGTATAATAGTTTAAAAAGTAAAAGCTTTTTAATAAAAAGTCAGGAGTTTTCCTGAATAAATAAATGACCAATGTCTCATTTGTTTGACTGGGTTCTCTGTCTATTTTTAGGACTGTGGAAATCTGATGTTGATTATTCCTTGAAATTGTAATTGCAATTATTAAATACGATTAATCATAATTTACATTGAATGATTGTGTTTTGAATAGCTTTATACCATTGTCTGAAGCAACCGTCATATTTTTATATAAAAATTAAAAAAACAAGCTGAAAACACTGTTCATGAAAAAACTTGTATTGCTTTTCTGTAGCATTAATCCTCAAATGTCAGCTATACATTGGTTTGGTTTCTTCTTTAATAATAAAAAATATGTCTAATATGTTATTAGGTAGAACTGTTATACAAAGAAAGAAGACATTATATGAAAAAGTATTAGCGTTTGCCGTGTGGTTGATGTCCGATATCACATAACCATGTTTCGCTTGCTCCCCTCAAAGTTGTTGGATTGTCTCCTTAGTATAAGGGTTGAGAGGTCCATATATCACTGCTTTCAATGTTAGTTAGTTCATATAGGCCGTGTGCACGGCTTTTTAAAAATGGCGGGTGCCATTTTGCATGCATTCTACCAGTCAGCATACACTTTCGTCACTGGTAGTTCCTATTATGCTGGGTTAGACCCTACTCTGAAGTAGTCGTGATTTAGGGGTGGGGGGAAAATTTGATTCTTAGATGCATCACGATGCGGACGATTCCGAATCGATTCAGGAATGTCAAAAAAATCGATTTTCTAAATGTTGATAATGTAATGTTGACGGAGCGCAAAAGGTGCAACTCTGAAGTGCGGGAAGTGCAGCGCCCGGACCGTCTGTGGCGTGCACATGACAGAGACGCATGATGGCTGAGCGAGAAGTCCCACCGGCACCCTCTGCATTAAAAGCTTAGCATATGGAAGCACTTCAGCTCCTATGAAGTTTAAGGGGAAAATGACCTGGACAAGAGCCACACTATATGCAAGTTGTGTCAAACTCAACTAAAATATTTTAGAAACACGACAAACATGAGAAACCATATTACACGTTTCCAATGCTGCCAACCAGAGGACCACAAACACTATCGCAAATTTGATGGTCAAGGATTTGCGTCCGTATGCAGATGTTCATTTAGTGTTCAGATGTTCATTTCATAAAAGCTGTTTTTGATTGTGGTATACAGAAGGAAGAAAAGTGTCTGTGCTCAGGATTTAGTTTGAAGTCATAAGTCTTAGACTCTATTATTTATTTGTGTATAAGAGCAGCTGTATGTTAGTTATTCAGAATATGCTGAAGTCCACAAGCATTACTCTTGTATGAGAGCTGCTGGAACAGAATTCTATATTTTGGTATAAAAGCTGTGATTTTGGGAGAGCAAAATGTTTTTTGGTTTTTTTTTATTATTATATTGCTCATTACACATAACAGGAGGGTGTTGGTTATAACTTTATGCTAGTGATTCAGAATATGTATTAATTTACTATATGCATGCATTAATTAAGGATGCTGCTACAGACACTTTCCTGTTGGTTCTTTGCAATGCTGGGACATATTCTGGCAAATGTTACCTTCCTGTTGACTTGCAAAATCACTTTTATTTGCTTTATTAATAAAAGATCTTGTAAGTAAATTCATTATGGGTCATTAAAAATACTTTGCTTTAAAAGTACCAAATGAGAGAAAAGAAAATCTGTATAGAAAAAAGAAGCATCGATAATCGTTTCATAATTGCATCGCAGCCCTCTGAATTGTAATCGAACCGTGAGGTGCCTAGAGATTCCCACCCCTATCGTGATTGGCCTCTCACAATGTAACATGCTCTAAACACACCTCTTAAGAGTGCAGAATAATATAAGTGTTTTATTTTTGTAATCGTGACTTTGAACGATTACATACGCGTGGCATCCGTAATTGTAATTGCAATTAGAAATTCGATTAATTGTGCACTCCTAGTATACAGAAAAGGGTTATAGATAGAAATAACAGAGTTCACAAACTTCCGGGCACCACTGTAACATTTTTACAAACCATATAAAATGGACATACAATGTGCTGTAGATGGGGTCAGAGGTCAGACTTACCTTGGCATCCAGAGTGGCTGAGGCTACAATCAGACGTAGGTCTCTCCGCTTCTTTTGAATCTGTGAAGAGAGAGAACGCGATGAACAGAGAAATCCCACAGAGACGCTCATCCGACAGAAGATCCAGAGCAAGGAAAGCGTCACCTTCTTCAGAAGACCGATGGCGATATCCGTGTACAGCGTTCTCTCGTGAGCTTCATCCAGCATTAGCACACTACAACCAAACAACACACACATCTGAATGTGCCATGATATCAATCAATCCTCTGTAAGTTATCGCTGGCAGATGTGTGGTGGCTTTACCTGTATTTCTTTAACAGCGGGTCAGACATCATCTCCCGAACCAACATCCCATCTGTCAGAAACTAAGAGAGAAGACAACAGTACATATCAGAAGGCAATGGTAATAAACGCCTAAGGATGAAAATGAGTGTCTCTACCTTTATACGAGTGGCGTGTGGGTCAGAGCAGTCGTCAAACCTGATGGTGTAGCCCACCTCGTGCCCGAGAAACGCTCCTCTCTCCTCTGCAACGCGACTGGCCACCTGTGTGCACACGTTCACAGACTACAGCAGGCGCTCAGGATCAAACATGAGCTGAGGAGAAGGGCTTACATACAGATGTGGCCGCCACCCGTCGAGGCTGAGTCACTCCGATCACCTTCCCTTCTGCCGCCCATCCCGCCTCCAGCAGATACTACCAGACACATCGCACGTCACATGACCACATCACAACAAACTCTTTACAAGCAAACCTGATATCCAGGACAACTGACGGAGTCTGATGGACAAACCTGAGGGATTTGTGTGCTTTTTCCAGATCCTGTTTCCCCAACAATCACCACAGTCTGGAAACTCTCCACCAGATAGAGGATGTTGTTTCTGTGCTGGATGCAACAAACAAACACCATTCATAAATACAGACACCACACTGTAAAATTGTAAAGTGTTGGGAAAAGTTGCTTTTAAAAGTAATGCATTGCAATACTGTGTAAAGTCAGGCGTATGCTGTTCGAGTTCGGACAATCGGGAGGTCTTGAGCCACTGCACACATCAGTTAAAGGGATAATTCACCCAAAAATGAAAATTACCCCATGATTTACTCACCCTCAAGCCATCCTAGGTGTATATGACATTTTTCTTTCAGACGAATACAATCAGCATCACAGTAGTGTATAGCTGCGATTTATATTGAATATTTATCCTTCACGGAGACATACAGTAACAGTAGTGGCCAAAACGTGATGTCTGGAGGTCTGTTTTCAATGACCCTACAATTTTGATTAAACCATCAAAACATGAGAAATATATATATATATTTAAAATATTTTTAAATTTGAGGGAATAACAAACATTGATTATAGTTTTAAAAGTAAAAAAAAATATATATATATATACACACACACACACACACACACACACATACATACACACACTCATCTAAAGGATTATTAGGAACACCATACTAATACTGTGTTTGACACCCCTTTCGCCTTCAGAACTGCCTTAATTCTGCGTGGCATTGATTCAACAAGGTGCTGAAAGCATTTTTTAGAAATGTTGGCCCATATTGATAGGATAGCAATTTGAAATGATTCGAGCTTTGTGACATGGTGCATTATCCTACAGGAAGTAGCCATCAGAGAATGGGTACATGGTGGTCATAAAGGGATGAACATGGTCAGAAACAATGCTCAGGTAGGCCGTGGCATTTAAATGATGCCCAATTGGCACTAAGGGGCCTAAAGTGTGCCAAGAAAACATCCCCCACACCATTACACCACCACCACCAGCCTGCACAGTGGTAACAAGGCATGATGGATCCATGTTCTCATTCTGTTTACGCCAAATTCTGACTCTACCATCTGAATGTCTCAACAGAAATCGAGACTCATCAGACCAGGCAACATTTTTCCAGTCTTCAACGGTCCAATTTTGGTGAGCTTGTGCAAATTGTAGCCTCTTTCCTATTTGTAGTGGAGATG
The DNA here is from genome assembly GCA_018749465.1 of Paracanthobrama guichenoti. Taxonomy (NCBI): domain Eukaryota; kingdom Metazoa; phylum Chordata; class Actinopteri; order Cypriniformes; family Gobionidae; genus Paracanthobrama; species Paracanthobrama guichenoti. The sequence goes on along the minus strand of CM031965.1, from coordinate 2,157,865 downwards.
AGTGGTACCCGGTGGGGTCTTCTGCTGTTGTAGCCCATCCGCCTCAAACTTGTGCATGTTGTGGCTTCACAAATGCTTTGCTGCATACCTCGGTTGTAACGAGTGGTTATTTCAGTCAAAGTTGCTCTTCTATCAGCTTGAATCAGTCGGCCCATTCTCCTCTGACCTCAAGCATCAACAAGGCATTTTCGCCCACAGGACTGCCACATACTGGATGTTTTTCCCTTTTCACACCATTCTTTGTGAACCCTAGAAATGGTAGTGCGTGAAAATCCCAATAACTGAGCAGATTGTGAAATACTCAAATACTCCGTCTGGCACCAACAACCATGCCATGCTCAAAATTGCTTAAATCACTTTTCTTT
>CM031965.1:2047500-2155000 GCA_018749465.1 Paracanthobrama guichenoti | reverse complement strand
TAAAGTTAGGGACAGGTGTGGTGGTGTGGGTAAGTTTAAGGGTAAAGTTAGGGACAGGTGTCGTGGTGTGGGTAAGTTTAAGGGTAAAGTTGGGACAGGTGTGGTGGTATGGGTAAGTTTAAGGGTAGGGTTAGGGACAGGTGTGGTGGTATGGGTAAGTTTAAGGGTAGGGTTAGGGACGGTGTGGTGGTATGGGTAAGTTTAAGGGTAGGGCTAGAGACAGGTGTGGTGGTATGGGTAAGTTTAAGGGTAAAGTTAGGGACAGGTGTGGTGGTTTGGGTGAGTTTAAGGGTAGGGTTAGAGACAGGTGTGGTGGTGTGGGTGAGTTTAAGGGTAAAGTTAGGGTAAAGTTAGGGACAGGTGTGGTGGTATGGGTAAGTTTAAGGGTAAAGTTAGGGACAGGTGTGGTGGTATGGGTGAGTTTAAGGGTAAAGTTAGGGACAGGTGTGGTGGTATGGGTAAGTTTAAGGGTAAAGTTAGGGACAGGTGTGGTGGTATGGGTGAGTTTAAGGGTAAAGTTAGGGACAGGTGTGGTGGTGTGGGTGAGTTTAAGGTTAAAGTTGGGACAGGTGTAGTGGTATGGGTGAGTTTAAGGGTAAAGTTAGGGACAGGTGTGGTGGTATGGGTAAGTTTAAGGGTAAAGTTAGGGACAGGTGTGGTGGTATGGGTAAGTTTAAGGGTAAAGTTAGGGACAGGTGTGGTGGTATGGGTGAGTTTAAGGGTAAAGTTAGGGACAGGTGTGGTGGTGTGGGTAAGTTTAAGGGTAAAGTTGGGACAGGTGTGGTGGTATGGGTAAGTTTAAGGGTAGGGTTAGGGACAGGTGTGGTGGTATGGGTAAGTTTAAGGGTAGGGTTAGGGACAGGTGTGGTGGTATGGGTAAGTTTAAGGGTAGGGTTAGGGACAGGTGTGGTGGTATGGGTAAGTTTAAGGGTAGGGTTAGGGACAGGTGTGGTGGTGTGGGTAAGTTTAAGGGTAAAGTTAGGGACAGGTGTGGTGATGTGGGTAAGTTTAAGGGTAAAGATAGGGACAGGTGTGGTGGTGTGGGTGAGTTTAAGGGTAAGGTTAGGGACAGGTGTGGTGGTGTGGGTAAGTTTAAGAGTAAAGATAGGGACAGGTGTGGTGGTGTGGGTAAGTTTAAGGGTAGGGTTAGAGACAGGTGTGGTGGTGTGGGTAAGTTTAAGGGTAGGGTTAGGGACAGGTGTGGTGGTGTGGGTAAGTTTAAGGGTAGGGTTAGAGACAGGTGTGGTGGTGTGGGTAAGTTTAAGGGTTGGGTTAGGGACAGGTGTGGTGGTGTGGGTAAGTTTAAGGGTAAAGTTAGGGACAGGTGTGGTGTGGGTAAGTTTGAGGGTTGGGTTAGGGACAGGTGTGGTGGTATGGGTCAGTTTAAGAGTAGGGTTAGGTGTAAGGGAAGTATCAACAGTGTAATTATAAATGTAATTACATGCAGGTCATTTTTAAAATTTAAGTACAATGTAAAAACATGCATGTACACAATAAGTGCATTGTATGAAATGATTAATTAAAATGTTAGTACAAGTAGTTAAGGCCACCTAATATAAAGTGGGTCCAAAATCATTTTTGTTAATTGAAGTAAAGTTTAAAATTTCAATAAAACATTAATGTCAGATGGAAAACTCAAATGTTGCCTTGACAAATAACTGAAATAGTTTAAGATGAAGTACTAAAATCTGAAACTGAATAATAAAGCTAAATAGAAATGTTAAAAGAACTAAACTACTAAACGAAAAAAGAAACTACTAAAACTTTAGCAAAATTAAAATAAAAACTATATTATATATATATAAAAATTAGTGCTGGGCAATCGATTAATCGCATCCAAAATAAAAGTTTGTGTTTATATAATGTGTGTGTACTGTGTAGAATTATTATGTATATTTGAATACACACTGCTTCGTGTATATATTTAAGAAATATTTGCATGTATAATTATTTAATTTACCTTATAAATTAATATTTTATATATAATAGGGGTGTAGAGATATTCAAACCGAACCGGAAAACCGCGATACACCACCCACGATACGAACCGCGATACTCTCATGTCGAACCGAACGCGCCCCACCCCCTGCTGCCCCGGCCCAGTAATCAGCACACTTTTAACTAATAAGAGTTGTATATAATATTTAGTAAATAATGTAAATATACACTAACTTTTGTCTTCCAAGTGCATGTCACGTGCCTTGGGTGATCGCTCAAGCCAGTTTCAGCATTTAGTCAGGTAGGTTAAATGCTACTTTGGAGTCCCAGCAACATCGTCATTTTCGTAGCATGATACAAAATAATAAAAAAATATATATAAAAAATAAATAAAAAATAAAAAATAAAAATCTCTCTCACCTCAGAAAAACGCTTTCCTGTCCTGTCAGCCGTTATACTGCGCTCGTAGCGCACACTCTTTAATTACACAAGCAAATGCGGCGGTGCGCTGTGTATCACTCCATAAAGCACAAAAGAAACTATGAGCAAATCAAAATCAAAAAGTGGTTCGACGTGTGTGAGCTGGGAAGGCATGCAGATGTGATGTCCATTCTGTTTACCAGGAGCAGTTTATATGATTCGTTAACAGCTCATGATGTATTTCACTTTATGCTATTTGGTTTATTTTTAAATTAGTGTGGTGTACTTTATTGTATTAACAAAAACTGCTATTTAATAGCTTTAACGTATAGGCCCATTTATTCATCAGTATTAGTCTGATATCATATCATGTATCAACGTATAGGTGTTTGTTAAGTAGGCTAAAGTGGGAAATTAGTTTTTATTAAATAAATTTGCTTGTTTTTTACATTATGGCAAATGGTAAAATGAGTAGATTATTTCTGACTAGTCTACAGCGCAGACAATTATTTCATTTTAGTTTACTCAGGTTTGCAAACTGCTCTATAGAAAACATGAAGCCAGTGTATAAAGTTAATAAAGATAATAAGTTAAATTATTGTTGTTATTATTAAGTTAAAAGTGAATCTAGTGTTATTATTGCTGGAGCCCTGCCATGAACCCTGACTCCACAGTAAACAGAACCAGAACAAACCGAACCAGAACAAACATGAACCGAACCAGAACAAACTGAACCAGAACAAACATGAACCGAACCAGAACAAACTGAACCAGAACAAACATGAACCGAAAAAGAACAAACCGAACCGTGACATGAACCGAACTGCGGCATTGGTGTATCATTACACCCCTAATATATAAACATAACATATATTTCTTTAATATATACATGCATGTGTGGTACACATATTAATTACACACAGTACACACATATATATTATGTAAACACAAACTTTTATTTTGGATGTGATTAATCATGATTGCCCAGCACTAATATTAATAATATAGACGGGCAGGAAATACATATGTTGACAGGACATCCAATCATTGTATTCGGACCGAATGCAATGATTGGACGAATATTTTTTTTCTCCCGAGACATCCACAGAATATATATGTACATGTTTTAATATTTAGACCACTATTATTGACTGCTATCAGGATGTGAAGAGAGTTTCAACCAGTATTGCCTACCCTAGCTTTGACAGCGATACACACACACACACACACACACACACACACACACATCTGTACCTTGAAGACGGGCAGCCTCTGCCTCTGTTTCTCTATGGAGAGAGCCGTGTGCGGGTTGAAGATGATGGGCGAGCCGGTGGTCTCAGTGGACAGATCTCTCTCCTCACACACACCCGGAGCCTCTGAGCCTTGAAGAGACACACACACACACACACACACACACACACACACACACACACACACACACACACACATCAGCCACTACACACACTGACAGACAGGAGCTCCATCTTCACTGTCATGCATCAGTGGATTCAGAGCATTCTGGACAAATACAACGCATGCACGAGAGAACAACGAGTCTGGATCAATCTAATGCATGATTATAGTGAGGGAACTTTCGTGGATTTGGTGTGTTGTGTTGCTGGGATGCACGTGATCATGTTATATGGCCATGCAGCACTGCAGTAACACACCAATACATCAAATACACACTAACATTGCACATACATCAACACACAGCTCAGCGCTACTGCAGCAAACGTTTACTGTGTAGTAATATCGCCAGACAAAATAAGTGTAGGCCTACGTATATATATATTAGTATAACACGATACACGATATGAATTTTACCGGGTTTCCAGAATTTCATGGTGGTGTGGGGCGCCGCCATGATGCTACGTGCCTACGTCACTGACCTCGGTGGTGTCACGCTCGCGCGTGCGAACTCAACACTAGAGGGCGACAAAGACGATTCCAATAAATCCGTGTTTTTTTTTAAGGAATTGGTTTAACAGTGATATTAACCATCTTATGAATATGGTTGATGATTGTGGAAATCTTTTAACATACGAAAACTTCATGCGAACCCACAGTTTCCCTGTACATTTTAAGGAATTTAATTCTGTTGTTAAAGTTCTTTAAAAGTCATAGGGTGGGGGATTATTTTCATCAAATAAATTCAGCCTTGATGAGCATACAAATTAAAAATCAAATCACAAACTTTTGAGCGGTAGTGTATATGCGCGGCAGACCGCATCTCGTGTAATGCGCATGCGCGGCAGGGCGGGGTAAAATGCCCCCACTCTGATAAAGCAATTTGCTTTATACGTTTACAGCAAAATCTGAGTACACGCATGTTTTAGCTTAAAATTAAAAGACAAGCCAAAATAATATAAATATTTATTAAAGCTGCTGTCCGTAACTTTTTGCGCTCTAGCGGTTAATAAACAGAACTGCATGCGTCTTGCGGAAGAACATTGCAGCCGGAGCTACTTCTCTAGCTGTGTCCTCCGGAGGTCGCAGTCGCAGGGTTCGCCTTCTTCACAGGAGCTCGAGTGCGCAAGAGGTGTATCCTTCGCTGCTGCAGATAACCCACAATTCTTTGCGTCGTCGTTAACAACCGTCATGTTTTTTAAATATTATTTGAAAAAATGGCACCACCGCCAGATATACATGCAAGCGAAGATGTGCTGTTTAAATGTAAGTAGTTTCAAGCTTGTTTTTATTTTTAAGCTGTATTACCTCAAACAGATAGTTGTGGTAAACAGGATTACAAGTGTTTAGTGATTTTTAAACGTTTAGAACAGTACTTTGCTGTCAAGGCAAGAAACATTTCACAGTCATTTTCAAGTTATAAATCATTTTCATTCATATAACTGGTGTGAGAGCGCAATGATGCTGTGAACTTGTTGGCATAGCAACGTGATACTTCCTGCCTGTGTGTCCTACGAAGGACGTCTGGTCTAAATGTGATTTAGGACACTCCGTGTCCTCCGGAGGAAGAGGCAGCCTTCAAAATTAAATGTAATGTCACGGACAATACGTCCATATTTTTTATTAATTTTTTTACAGTCTATGGTTTATGTTTATGTCTATTTACACGGACTGTGCTCCTCCACAGTGGTTCCTACCAGACCGCTCTGAAATAGTACCAATATAAACACTTATTATAAGTGTACCATGATGATTCAGGGTAAGACAAAAACACAGTTTGGAAAATGGATTCATGTTGTGCATTCTTATTATATAATTTTTTTGTAAATCTTGAACACAAAAAAGTTACGGACAGCAGCTTTAATGAACCATTTTGAAAATCAACCTTTTTGAAAAAATATTGTTAGCTGATGCTAACTGGCTGGCTAACTAGCTAGCTGATGCTAATGTGAGGTAATTTTTAAATATAAAGTCCAAATATTTTTATTCAACCACCTAGTTATATTACATGTGATGAAAAAACAAAGAACGTGGTAACCAGTATTTTTGATAAATCAAATCATCTTTATTTATATAGCGCTTTTAACAAGTCCAGTTGTTTCAAAGCAGCTTCACATTGTTAACAGGAAAATAATGCAACAGAATTTGATTCGGCTGTACAGCCGTTCTGGTGAAACGGTGATGTTATCCAGCTCATTTCAAGTATCATATAGTGTCAATGCGGGCAGATCGGTAATATAGATGAAATTTAGGTGTCCCCAACTGAGCAAGCCAAAAGCCAGAGGCAACGGTGGCAAGGAACCAAAACTCCTTCAGGGTCAGAATGGAGAAAAAAACCTTGGGAGAAACCAGGCTCAGTCGGGGTGCCAGTTCTCCTCTGGCCGACGAACAAACAGTGTATGATTATAATTCTGGCAACATTGCAGGTCTTAATTCATATTAGGTAAATAGATATTCGTAAGATTATTCGAGAGATTGGAGTCGTCACCCCGGAGACGGGTTTAATGAGGATGTCGTGTCGATGCGGCATTTACGGGGGGAGTTTATTTGACACGCTCTCTGCAGACATTTCAGGGATGCGTTGGTCATGTCCAGGCGCTGGTCCACCATCTGATCTGGATACGGCCCGGATCCGGCTGACTGCAGTAAACCTCGGGATAAACAGAGAGACTCACATTAGCGTAGATGCCATTCTTCTTATGATGTAATGAGTACATCAGGTGTTATGGGAAGTGTTCCCGGTTCCGGTGAAAACTTCTACATCACTCTGGTCAACGTAGTCCATAGCAACAGCAAAAAAACATATCTTGATTTTAACAGTGGGGGTAGCGTTACAGTAACAGTAGCGTTTTACCTTCAATATAACTCAAACCCAGAAGTAATATTTAAACGGCAAACATATTTGTACTATTTTTCAAAAACAAAACAAATAATAGCATCTAGAGAATTTTATTTATTTTTATTATTTATTTATGTATTTATTTTTGACCTACTCTATTATTGGTAATATTAATTGGAAGACAATTTGGTTAATCCCCTTTAAATATTGTATTAATAATAAAACTAAATAAATACATTTTTAAAATGTTTGCATACCATTATTTATCTTTTAAATCATTAATTTCAAGATATGATATTGATGATTTATATGGAGGACCCAACCTGCAAAAACAATAAATAAATAAACTGGTTGTTGGTGCCAGATGGGCCGGTCTGAGTATTTCACAATCTGCTCAGTTACTGGGATTTTCACGCACAACCATTTCTAGGGTTTACAAAGAATGGTGTGAAAAGGGAAAAACATCCAGTATGCGGCAGTCCTGTGGGCAAAAATGCCTTGTTGATGCTAGAGGTCAGAGGAGAATGGGCCGACTGATTCAAGCTGATAGAAGAGCAACTTTGACTGAAATAACCACTCGTTACAACCGAGGTATGTAGCAAAGCATTTGTGAAGCCACAACACGCACAACCTTGAGGCGGATGGGCTACAACAGCAGAAGACCCCACCGGGTACCACTCATCTCCACTACAAATAGGAAAAAGAACAATTTTCTACAATTTGCACGAGCTCACCAAAATTGGACAGTTGAAGACTGGAAAAATGTTGCCTGGTCTGATGAGTCTCGATTTCTGTTGAGACATTCAGATGGTAGAGTCAGAATTTGGCATAAACAGAATGAGAACATGGATCCATCATGCCTTGTTACCACTGTGCAGGCTGGTGGTGGTGGTGTAATGGTGTGGGGGATGTTTTCTTGGCACACTTTAGGCCCCTTAGTGCCAATTGGGCATCGTTTAAATGCCACGGCCTACCTGAGCATTGTTTCTGACCATGTCCATCCCTTTATGACCACCATGTACCCATTCTCTGATGGCTACTTCCAGCAGGATAATGCACCATGGCACAAAGCTCGAATCATTTCAAATTGGTTTCTTGAACATGACAATGAGTTCACTGTACTAAAATGGCCCCCACAGTCACCAGATCTCAACCCAATAGAGCATCTTTGGGATGTGGTGGAACGGGAGCCGTGCCCTGGATGTGCATCCCACAAATCTCCATCAACTGCAAGATGCTATCCTATCAATATGGGCCAACATTTCTAAAGAATGCTTTCAGCACCTTGTTGAATCAATGCCACGTAGAATTAAGGCAGTTCTGAAGGCGAAAGGGGGTCAAACACAGTATTAGTATGGTGTTCCTAATAATCCTTTAGGTGAGTGTGTGTGTGTGTGTGTGTGTGTGTGTGTATATATATATATATATATATATATATATATATATATATATATATATATATATATATATATATATGCCTATTTATGTCGAATTTTGTGGATTTATTTATTGTTTTTGCAGGTTTCATGCTCCATAAATATGGTGTTTTGTCACAATGCATGCAACATATGGTAATATAGTTATACTATAAAATATTTGATCATGCTTGGTTGATAAAGAAACTGAAAGAACAGAGAAACACTGCACACTATTTAGAGATTGTATTTGATTTTGAATTGCCTGACTGTAATTGTGTTTTCTTGAGAAACACTGCACACTCCAGACATGCTTTTAGACTTCAGCTTCTGTCATGAATGTTCAGTGAGCAAAGGCTTTTTTTCCTTTCTCAACTCCAGGACCTCCCAATGAACACAAACATGACTTATTTAATCACTCTGAAGTCCTCTTGAGCCCTGGTTGAGATGGGCTTTTCCAGCTGTTAGATGCCACGTCCTCTTGTGAGGGATGTCATCCTGAAACTTACAAGACATCTGATATTACTATTATCTAAGTTACCTTATTATGCATCTTGTTTCACTATAATAATATACTCATGGAAATATACTGTGTCAATGAGACACAGCCACTGCCTTAATATGTATATCTGAATGAAACGGGAACAAATGTGGGCGGGGTTTAATTTTGTTATTTTTTTAATTGTGCTTTGCTATTGGTCAATCTCATGTGAGTGACAGATTGTCCTGCCAGTAGGGAGGGGAATTAGTTTGATTTAAAAAGGGCATGCATGAATTAAACAAAATAAAATAATTTATAATAAATATTGCAATATTCATAAGTTAAAAACTGTTGCACCAGTTGGGTTAGTTATTTTGATTTAAAAAGGGCACATGAATTAAAAAAATATATATAATACTGCAATATTCCACTAAACAAAAAAAAAAGAAATGTACATTTTGATTTCCTGGTGACTGTAAGGTACGGTCGCGTTTACCGTTGCTCGGCGGATTCATGCGGGAGAAATCCAGACATTTCAATAAGAATCTACATGATCAGGGATTCCTTGGGGATATATTTCCCCACAGACTTCACACCGGGTTAGAGAAATAAATTCATCATTGACTGGGAATTGACAGAGAATCAGTATTTCACTGTCAGTCGTGTAACATGAAGCACAACTCTCTCTCTCTCTCTCTCACACACACCATCCAGGACTTCTCTCAACAACACAGTCATCAAACAAACAACTTTACTGGATTTGTAAAGCTACAAAGACAAAGGATAAATGGCCCGTCAGAACATGATCTGTTGAAAAGTGTGGGGCAGACAATGCCCAGGTTTTATTTGATTCTCCAAAACATTTCAGCCAGAAAATAGTCTCTCTACAGCCTCAGGTACATCTTATTAATCATAACAAGCATCCAGAACATTCGCATTTCCATGAGTACACTATAAAATACTGAGAAGTATGTTACATCAACAAGACATAAGAAATTCTTTAATACATTATGGATTCAATAAAATGAATTGTACAGAATTTACACACTCCTATTGTATCTGACTGTTCATAACAGAGTAAGACAATCCGTGTTGGAAGCTAATCGTGAAAGAAACGAACAAAAACATAAAATTAAAGTTCGAATACGGCGGCATTCGAACGAGAGAAAGCAGAGGACGAATAGAAATAACAGTTACGAACCCATTAGCCGTGGCAGTGCACTGGACAATATTAGCTTAAAAATTAGATGACCCCTGGGTGCCAGGTTTTCTGTACCCATGATGCACCTCTTCCTCAAGGCTCACACATATACGGAACGCCTTGGAAAAGTAGCTCGATCCAGCACTTCCATTTGAAATGAAATAAAATGTCCGTCTTTGTCTCTCCAGGACCATGGGTTTCCTGCGCGTCCTCAGTCGTAGTGCAGCGCCGTGTAGAATATGATCCAAACCACCTGCGCACGCGCACACACACACACACACACACACAGTGTTTGGAGAAGAGAACACGCTGAACCAACAGGAATCACATCCCCATACATTAATAAACCATTAAAACAATAAATGCATTATGATTGTATTTGTTGGGCTGAATTAATTTAATATATGTCGATTAAATAAATAAAAAACACCTGGTTTTCAGACCAGCACACCCATGGGTGAACAGATGGGCGCCAATGCTTTTGCCATTTAAACAACGTAACGCTGGACGTGAAAATGATAACTCGGGGTGAAACTAGCAAGAAACACTTGCGTCGCCTGGCGGCACCGGGTGTATGATAGGGCCCAGAGAGTGCTCTTGACGAAATAACTTTTGTAACTTTAATTGTAAGCATTAATCTGCATTTCATTTTTACAATGAAAACTATCCAGTGTTGATTACTTTAATTTCTACATACCTGAATACTGTTAGACCTGCTTGAAAAACGTTGTGCTTTTTATTTATTGTTTGTTTATTTGTTCTTATTTTAATACTGACCGTTTACTTTGTCTTATTTTGTTGTGTGTAAGCCATTACAACAAATGTACTCAAATTATTTAAAAAAAAACAATTATCTGTATGGCGGTATGCATGGCCGTTTTCCTCATGGTATCGAATATCGGTTTTTTTCAAGGTATCGTATTGAAGTTGGAAATTCCAGTATCATGACATGATTCATTTTCAAAATAGCGGTTTGCTGCTTGTTCGCATTTCAAGTTCACGGTCCCTTTTTCTGATAACAGATTAATGTCACCTGCTGTAGGGTTGGGCATCGTTCTGATTTGAACGATTCTGATTCCGATTCTTTGAGGGGTGGAGTCAAAACATGTCACAGGCTCATTTCACAGAGGACAATTTAATTTTGATTCAATGAGTTTTAGTTTTGGGAGTTAAAGGTGAATGGGAGTTTCACAACGAGTCTCCACCGGTTCAGCAATAGCATTAGCAGCAGTCATATTAGGACTGCTACTAGCGTGGGCAATTTGCGTAACGCTACATTCATCTACGTTATACATTCAAAAATTATTTCAGTAACGTTGTTCACCACAATTAGCAATTTGGTCAAGGGCTTTATTACACTACAATCACTTACCTGATTGTGACGAGGTAACGTTAATAATGCAGGGTTGCCCGAGGAGGACGAGACCGTGGACCTGCGCAGCACGTCAAACACGCTACACTCGTTAATTTGTACACCATGCAGGCGTAGGCGTTTAGTCATATTTGTAGTGCATCCTCTCGTGCAAGAAAGAAGTTTGTCACGTGTTGCACTGTGTCAACCCAGGCTTTTTTAAAGTGAAATAAAGCCACACTTTTGAGTGCCGCTTGCCATGCTCCATGGCTGCAAAAGAACAAGCGGGCGCGGCAAGCACTTCTGGAAATCTGGTGGCCACTATGGAAATCAAAAATTGCGCGTTTGGAACCGATGAACGGAATCGAAATTTTTTTAAACTGTTCCAAGTTGGAACCAGTTCTCAATGCCCAACCCTAATCTGCTGTGAGCTGGGCAGATATAATCTCTCACGCAGGCGCAGAACGCATGAGCTAGTTGGCCCTCGGCTAGTTTTTGTGGTGTTCAAGCACAACTTTTTTGCCCAGAAGTAGCCGACAACACCAATGGCTTTCACTGTCGCTCGTTCTTTTGACGTTGGTTTAGAATGATTTGTGACACTGAAGACTGGCGTAATGATGCTGAAAATTCAGCTTTGATCACAGGAATACATTACATTTTACTATACATTCAGTTATTCTTAATTGCAATAATATTTCACAATATTACTGTTTTTAAAAATGCATGCAGCCTTGGTGAGCAGAAGAGACTTTAAAAAAAATGTTTTTAAAAGTACTGGCCCCAAACTTCTGAATGATAGTGTATAATGTTTTGATTATAAAATTGAAAGAAAACATAATTTTGCTGCTAATAGTGCAGATTGTACGCAACAAAGGACCTACGAAGTTTGTAGATATATTTCTTCAACTGTTTTCCTTCTAATGTTTACGCTCTGGAGCCCAAAAAATCTGTTACGTGTTATTTTGGGTGACTCCATAAATCATCAGCTCAAACACAGTATAACAGGTTTAGCAGGAGATAGATAGATAGCCAAAATATATCTACCAGAAACAAAGCAAATGAAGTCATGAAGCCTTCTTTGGTGAGCTCCCATGTCCCTCCGTACTCCTCCTCGTCCACCTGCTGGAAACTACTGAAGTACACGTACAGAACGCCTGCGTTGATGATGCAGAATCTGGAGGACACAGACAGGCCATGAGGACTCGTGGATGACTGTATGATCTGATAAAGTGTTCAGCTCGAGGACTTCAGTACTCACATGGCAATACCCAGAAACCCTTTCAGAGGAGCCACTCCCCATATTACGCCCAATATCACAGCGATGATTTGTCGGAACCAGTAGACCACATCTAAAAACTCATCCTGCAATTGAAACAAACAAGGTGGAAAAGTGAGAAATGCATGTATGTTTTTTTTTCTTTCCCGTTTAACGCCATTCCAGCTTTTATGGCTATATTCATGGTGAGAGCCGGGTTTAGTTATTCAAAAATAAAACTAAATATGATGTTTAAGTTTCATTTTCTAAAGCACTTAAAGGATTAGTTCACTTCAAAATTAACATTTCCTGATATTTTACTCACCCCCATCTCATCCAAGATGTTTGTGTCTTTCCAACGGTTGAAGGTCCAAATCAATGCAGTTTCAAAGGAAGCGCTTCAGAGGCTCTGCACGATCCCAGAGGAATAGGGTCTTATCTAGACAAACCATCTGTCATTTTCTAAAAAAATAAAACAAGTAATATGTATATACTTTTGAACCTAAATTGCTCATCTTGTGCTGCTCTGCGGCGCTGCAGATTACATAATCACGTCGGAAAGGTCACACTAGACGTAGGCAGAAGTACCGCCCCAAGCGAACGTGCAAAGACTAATACAAACATCCTTTACCAAAAACACTCCATCTTCAAACTTCAAAATCATCCGACATCGTTGTTTTACCTTTTTTTTTTTTTGCTAAAGGCCGTTTGTATTGGTCTTCACACGTTCACTTTGTTAACTCGGAGGCGGTACTTCTGCCTACGTCTAGCGTGACCTTTCCGACGTGATTACGTAATCCGCAGAGCAGCACAAGATGAGCAATTTAGGTTTAAAAGTATATACATTTTACTTTTTTTTAGAAAATGACAGATGGTTTGTCTAGATAAGACCCTATTCCTCTGGGATCGTGCAGAGCCTCTGAAGCCCGTCCTTTGAAACTGCATTGATTTGGACCTTCAACCGTTGGTTGCCGCTGAAGTCCATTATATGGAGAAAAATCCTGGAATGTTTTCCTCAAAAAACTTAATTTCTTTTCAACTGAAAAAAGAAAGACACGGACATCTTGGATGAGATGGGGGTGAGTAAAATATCAGGAAATCTTCATTTTGAAGTGAACTAATCCTTTAAGACTAGACTTAGATAAAAACCTTTTCAAAAGTATCAACGGAATAAATTGCTCAAAGGGGTTAGAAGTATTACAGTCCAGGAAACGTGTTTAATTCTCTTGTTCCGCAGAGACCTCATACTCCTCATTTTGCTTAGCGGTGAACTTTCCGCGCGGCTCTGCAACCGAAGATGCATGAGTTTGAGGCGAATCTGGCCGAGCATGACATCTCATCACACCGGCACACAGTTTGCACATCTAAATCAGCTGCTTACAACAGCAGAAATAAGCCCTTTAAATGAAAATAAAGATCCATGTTTAATAAAAATGTCCACGAAACTAATTGAAAATGTTTAGAGAAATTAGAAAATGTTTGAGAGATGGTTAATTTCAAGATTCAAGAGTTTTATTTGTCACATACACAGTTATATACAGAATATACAACCGGCAGTGAAATGTAAATTTGGTTGTATGCATGTTCTCCCATCCATATATTCTGTTCTAATGCCACAAGTAATACTGGGTTTTACACGATTCTTTCGTAGTGTGGTTTTGGTAAAGTTTACTAAAGTAAACATTGTCACAAACATACGTGTGTACCTTACTTCTCGCCACCGTTTCCCGATGGTTTATAGAACAACTACTCCGAGTCGCCTTCCTGTCGTTTCAAAGAATAGCACAACGGCGATCGCATTGAGTATAAACACCTCACCAAGCACACAGTCAGCGTAGGCTCGCGAGTCGCGCTGCGGAGCCAGACGAAAGGCAAGTTTGTGGTATTACCAGTCTTGGTGGGGACAACGGTCTTGCATAATTTGCAGACGACATTGGTCTGACTACGGTCATACTGGCGAGCTGACTTGTTTTTCCTGATTTATCAACAGTTTCCTCGCTCGCTGCGGCACTCATTTTCCACGTATCACTCCACGCCGGTTCTGTTACTGAACCAAACATGATACTGTTACATGATTGGCTGTTAACGTGTCACTCCCTATGTTGCGAGGTTACCAGAGAGCGAGTGCCTTTGTTCATGTAACCAAACTTGCTTCACAACCTCTGGTTTCTTCCGACAAAAAAAAAATTTAAAAAAATTGAGCGTTTTATCAAACACATTTTTTATTGATATCGATTTCGTGTCTATCGCAATACATATCGTTATTGTTTTAATCGCCCAGCCCTACTAGGATGTTTTCTTTCATTTTAAGAGGAAACGCCCACCTTTCTAAGAATTGTCTTCAAATTTTTTAACTAGGAGCTACTCTTTGCAAGATTTTTTGTGAATACGGGCCCAGATCGCAAGCTGGCTGGCAGAAACCAACCCATACTTATCCCAAACCACTCCTGTAACAAAAACCACTTCTGTAGCACGACAGATACATTATTATGGAAGCTTGTGTCCACCGCTGAATAAAAAATAAAAAAGGTCATTGCTACTTTTCATCTGCATTCTGACTTTTTCTCAGAGTTATAAAGTTGAATACCTTTTATATGTTTTATTCAGCAGCAGAAACAAGCTTCCATACATTATAGATACATATTGTAAACCGATAATAAATCATCTTTTTGTATATATCCTTTCAAAAGGGATGTTATGCATATTTTTGAGTCATGAACAATGTGTTTAAACCAGTTTCATTTAAGTGTTTAAATGCCTTTTTTTGGCTGTGTTTATGTCAGGCGGTACAACCAAATAGTTGTATGTATATAAACTGTAGTTGTACATAACATGGAAAGTGTACCAACCCACCCATAGTTGAAATGAGCCTTTTTTACCAGTATTTGAGAGAGAGCTAACCCTTGTCACTCTGCACAAGGATCAGTCGGGCTCCTCCGGATGATGCATTATCATCTTTACTGTTATTACCTTGTCAATTCATAATAAAAGCCACCCTGACATGAGAACATACAAACTGCTGGACACAAGATTTTCAATGATCTCAACAGCTTTAAAACTACTGATATTTATTTATTTATTTTTTTAATAATATGAAAGGTTTCAACCAGAAATGATGCATTCGTATTTCGTTTTAAATGTTTTATTATTAAGACACCGTTTTAAGTAGTTTTCTTAGTCGGCTCATTTGTTCGGACAGTTGCACCACCTGACAATTCGGAAGGTTAAGACAAAACATAAAATAATATGCATTATTTAAATGTACTAAAAATGTATTTAAACTAAATAGGTTTAATAGAATAAAGTGATACGTGTCATGAATTTATCAAATTATTTTAAAAGGAAATAATGCACTTGGACACAAAATATACTAATGCACCCACTTAATAACCAGTTTAAAAGGGGATGGATAACTTTTTTTTTTTTTTTTTTTTCAGTTTAACGCGTTGAAAATATTTAACGCAATCCGTTCTTTTTTTTTAACCATCATCCTTTGGCTAGCGTTACAATACATGATCACACTCTTATTCATACAAAAGCTTTTAAACTATTCAAAAGACAAAAGAGAGAACACTGTGACACACACACACACACACACACACTTGTGCACAGATAAAGCCGCTTCAGACAGCGCTTAAACGGGCAAAAACACAACATTATGCCAAAATGCCTGTTTTGTCAAGTATCCTCGCAAGCGGTCTTAAATTAGTTAAAAGAAAATGCACTCACTGCTTTTGACTGAATAACTTTTGTAGCTTTAATAAGGATTAATCTATATTTTAAGGTGCAGTGTGTACATTTTTGAGGCATGTAGCAGTGAGGTTTGCGAATTGTAAAATCACCTCACGCTCACCCCTCCCTTTCGAAGCACAGGACAAAGATGTCGTCTGAGACAGCAGAGAGTGACTAGCGCTCTGTAGAGCAGTTTGTCCGTTTTGGGCTACCGTAGAAACATGGCAGCACAAAATGGTGACTTCACTGTAAGGAGACCCGCGGTGTGTGTAGATGGAAACAGCTCATTCTAAGGTAATAAAAACATGACGGTCTTTATACACTTTATATTTCAGTTAATGTTTATTATATTCTGTCAATAGATCCTCATAAATACAACCCCTTTAATTTATAATTTATGCAGTGAAGAATGAAGCGTTTGATAACTTTCTTTGATTATTGTATATATCCTGCCTGTTATGCCTACATGGGTTACAAACAATGAAAACAATAACTTTTTGTGCATTTTGACAAGGCAAGTAAAAATCTGAACCAGTCTGACTGGGCCAATAAAATAAACTGAGCTCTGATATATTGAAGGGCAGGTAAATGTGGCATCTATTATATCTACGATGCCATTAAACAAATATTTAAAATATAGAAACTGTCTTTATGTTGTTTCTACTTTGTGTGTGTGTGTGTGTGTGTGTGTATATATGTATATGTATATATATATATATATATATATATATATATATATATATATATATATATATATATATATATATATATATATATATATGCGCTTTAATGTTAATGAGTAATTGTTATCGATTAACAGCACTAATATGGGGAGCAGCACAGTAATCTTCTTAAAACAGTCCAATCCCTAGGCATGACACCTAAACCCCTAAACCCTACTCAGTGAACACCACAGTTCACCATCATTTAAAGACACACACACACACACACACACACACACACACACACACACACACACACACACACACACACACACACACACACACACACACAGTGTAAATCAGACCTTCTCGTCCCACACTGCTTTACAGCTGACGGCTTTGCTCCATGTGGACTGCTTTACTCCTCCATTAACCGCATGAACCTCATCTTTCCGCTTTGAGCTGCTCGTCATGATGTTCCGTCTGCGCAAACACGATAAAACACGCGATCCGATGTTTAAAAGCCTTGATCCAGAATGTAAAATCTTCAGCAAGCGTTCAGATCTGCTGCTTTTCGCCCCACATTGACAGAGCTCAGGGAACCGACTCTGCGCATGCGCACCGAAGTCATGACCTTGCCTTGCCATCCAATGGGAGAATGCGACGTCTCAAGGTTCGGCCAATGAGAACGCAGAACGGATCTCATGCGCATGCACTGTGCGCCCTCCACAGGTCAGCGGTGATACTGCCGTTTCAGAGAGCGTTAGGAAACCATTGAGTATGGCAAGCCTGCTTAACATTTACTCCTTAAAACTATAGCCTATATTTTCATTCTACTAATACTTATTTTTTAGATACTAGTATCTATTCCATTAAGTACTAGTACTTATTCATTAGTAGTAGTGCTTATTCTTTAGGTACTAGTACATTTTTAACATATACTAGTAGTTCTATTATATACTACTACTTATTTCGATAGATAATAGAAATTATTCATTAGATAATAGTACCTATTAAATAGATACTACTTATTCATTAGCTGCTAGTGCCTATTAAATTGGTACCAGTACTTATTAGATACTTAATACTTATTCATTATATACATAATACTTATTCATTAGATACTAGTACTTATTGTTAGATACTTAATACTTATTCATTAGATATTAGTACTTATTCATTAGATACTAGTACTTATTGTTAGATACTTAATACTTATTCATTAGATACTAGTACTTATTCATTAGTTACTAGTACTTATTCATTAGATACTAGTACTTATTCATTAGTTACTAGTACTTATTCATTAGATACTAGTACTTATTCATTAGATACTAGTACTTATTCATTAGTTACTAGTACTTATTCATTAGATACTAGTACTTATCATTAGATACTAGTACTTATCATTAGATACTTAATACTTATTCATTAGTTACTAGTACTTATTATTAGATACTAGTACTTATTGTTAGATACTTAATAATTCATTAGATACTAGTATTTATTATTAGATACAAGTACTTATTAAATAGATAGATACTAGTACTTATCATTAGATACTTAATACTTATTCATTAGTTACTAGTACTTATTATTAGATACTAGTACTTATTGTTAGATACTTAATACTTATTCATTAGTTACTAGTACTTATTCATTAGATACTAGTATTTATTATTAGTTACTAGTACTTCAAAAGTCAAGTCAAAGTCAGCTGTATTGTCAATTTCTACATACATACAGTACATACATACAGAGAATTGAAATTCTATGACTCTCAGACCCTAGGTGCCTAACAACAACAAAACAATAACAACAAAAGTTTAACAGTAACAACAACAGAAGAAAGATTAAAAAAAAGATGGATAAAGTGAATTATAGAGGTAAAGTGGCGATGGCAAATAGTGCAAACAATAGTGCAATTTCAGATTTAAGTCAGTGCAGGTATAAAATAAAATTATAAGAGTGTGTGCAAAAAAAAAAAAAAAAAGAGTCTGTAAGAGGGGAGACCAATTCCTCAGAGAGACAATATAATGAGGTAGATGAAGGGTAGATGAGGTAGATCTAATCTTATTATTAGATACTTGTCATTAGATACTTGATACTTATTCATTAGATACTAGTATTTATTATTAGATACAAGTACTTATTAAATAGATAGATACTAGTATTTATTATTAGATACAAGTACTTATTCATTAGTTACTAGTACTTATTATTAGATGCTAGTACTTATTCATTAGATACTAGTACTTATTATTAGTTACTAGTACTTATTCATTAGATACTAGTATTTATTCATTAGATACTAGTACTTATTCATTAGTTGCTAGTACTTATTATTAGATACTAGTACTTATTATTAGATGCTAGTACTTATTATTAGATACTAGTACTTATTATTAGTTACTAGTACTTATTCATTAGTTACTAGTACTTATTATTAGATACTTGATAACGTATTATTAGATACTTGATACTTATTCATTAGATACTAGTACTTATTATTAGATGCTAGTACTTATTCATTAGATGCTAGTACTTATTCATTAGTTACTAGTATTTATTATTAGATACTAGTACTTATTATTAGTTTACTAGTACTTATTAGATGCTAGTACTTATTCATTAGATACTAGTACTTATTATTAGATACTAGTACTTATTCATTAGATACTAGTATTTATTATTAGATACAAGTACTTATTAAATAGATAGATACTAGTACTTATTATTAGATGCTAGTACTTATTCATTAGTTACTAGTACTTATTATTAGATGCTAGTACTTATTCATTAGATACTAGTACTTATTATTAGATACTAGTACTTATTATTAGTTACTAGTACTTATTATTAGATGCTAGTACTTATTCATTAGATACTAGTACTTATTATTAGATACTAGTACTTATTATTAGTTACTAGTACTTATTATTAGATGCTAGTACTTATTCATTAGATATTAGTACTTATTCATTAGTTACTAGTACTTATTCATTAGATACTAGTACTTATTATTAGATGCTAGTACTTATTCATTAGATACTAGTACTTATTATTAGTTACTAGTACTTATTATTAGATGTTAGTACTTATTCATTAGATACTAGTACTTATTATTAGTTACTAGTACTTATTATTAGATGCTAGTACTTATTCATTAGATACGAGTACTTATTCATTAGTTACTAGTACTTATTCATTAGATACTAGTACTTATTATTAGATGCTAGTACTTATTCATTAGATACTAGTACTTATTATTAGTTACTAGTACTTATTATTAGATGCTAGTACTTATTATTAGTTACTAGTACTTATTATTAGATGTTGGGTACTTATTCATTAGATACTAGTACTTATTATTAGTTACTAGTACTTATTATTAGATGCTAGTACTTATTCATTAGATACGAGTACTTATTATTAGATGCTAGTACTTATTCATTAGATATTAGTACTTATTCATTAGTTACTAGTACTTATTCATTAGATACTAGTACTTATTCATTAGTTACTATTACTTATTCATTAGATACTAGTACTTATTAGATGCTAGTACTACTTATTCATTAGTTACTAGTACTTATTCATTAGATATTAGTACTTATTCATTAGTTACTAGTACTTATTCATTAGATACTAGTACTTATTCATTAGATATTAGTACTTATTCATTAGTTACTAGTACTTATTCATTAGATATTAGTACTTATTCATTTTAGTTACTAGTACTTATTCATTAGATACTAGTACTTATTCATTAGTTACTAGTACTTATTCATTAGATACTAGTACTTATTCATTAGATACTAGTACTTATTCATTAGTTACTAGTACTTATTCATTAGATACTAGTACTTATTCATTAGTTACTAGTACTTATTCATTAGTTACTAGTACTTATTATTATTATTAGATGCTAGTACTTATTATTAGTTACTAGTACTTATCCATTAGATACTAGTACTTATTCATTAGATACTAGTACTTATTATTAGATGCTAGTACTACTTATTCATTAGTTACTAGTACTTATTCATTAGTTACTAGTACTTAATCATTAGATGCTAGTACTTATTCATTAGATACTAGTACTTATTCATTAGTTACTAGTACTTATTAGATGCTAGTACTTATTCATTAGATACTAGTACTTATTCATTAGTTACTAGTACTTATTATTAGATGCTAGTACTTATTATTAGTTACTAGTACCTATTCATTAGTTACTAGTACTTATTCATTAGATACTAGTACTTATTCATTAGATGCTAGTACTTATTCATTAGATACTAGTACTTATTCATTAGTTACTAGTACTTATTCATTAGATACTAGTACTTATTCATTAGATACTAGTACTTATTAGATACTAGTACGTATTCATTAGTTACTAGTACTTATTCATTAGATACTAGTACTTATTCATTAGTTACTAGTATAGTACTTATTCATTAGATACTAGTACTTATTCATTAGTTACTAGTACTTATTCATTAGATACTAGTACTTATTCATTAGATACTAGTACTTATTCATTAGATACTAGTACTTATTCATTAGATACTAGTACTTATTATTAGATGCTAGTACTTATTATTAGATACTAGTACTTATTGACTTATTCAGGAAAATAAAGTCTTTTGAATTTAATGTTTTTCATGTCATTACATTGTTTAGAGCATAAGAAACAAATGGATTTTTTTTATTATTATTATTATTTATTTATTTTGTTTTTGTTTTGATAAATGATATTTTATTCATATGTTATGCTATGTCCTCATAAATGGCAAAAACAATGGGATTTTTATTTTTTTATTTACTAATCAATTTTCAGGTTTCCTTTTTCTTTTTCTTTTACCAAAATTTTCTCAATTATGAAAGATATAGAAGAATGAATTATTATACTATTTTACTTTATGCAATATGTGGGTATAACAGGTTTTCCCATTCAATGCAATGTATCGACACACTGTCTCTAATTTGCATATTAATGTGTTATCGCAGCAACATGTAATGAAAAAAGAAACGTAATAATGGGAGTAGACCTAATAGTTAGCAACATTTTCATAATAATATCTAATATTTTATAGGAACATTGATATGTAATTTCTTTCCCTGTTCACTTGCTGTGTCTCCCAGAATGCCTGATAAACATGATTTAAGTCCTGAGGTCGTGTATGAAATCAATGCCCTGTTTCGTAACAGAAAGTCGTATTTTGATTAGAAACCCCATCACATTTTCCTGAGATGTTGATTTATAACAAACAATTTGAAAATGAATCAGATTTAAATGATAATTACAAAATATTATCATATTTCCATAAGAGTGCTAAATTTGATCATTCAGTCATTTTTAAAGACCAAGCAGAAGTTGTTGTCCTTGTGAAACCTCAAAACAAATGGTATCTGTGAAAAGCCATGAATATGCTCTTTACACAACTTTGACATGTATGGTGTCATTCACTAAAATATAATGCAGTGGCACCCAGGAGTCTTTAATATTTGTATTATGTAAAGCGTAAAAAGAAGCAAGGTGGCAGTGGTAAATTGTGAATAGTAAATGTACTCTGTTTCACTTTATGCTTGTAACAACATGCCTCGGTGTCTCGCGCTTCATCGCTTGGATATGAGTATGACACGGCGATATCTCCTGTAACCCCTATGAGCCTGTCCTGTCACCCCAGGGCCGGAAGGGCTCTGAACAGCGGCTCCGCAGTTCAGAGAAATGCACTTTACTTTGACTGCCTTTATTTTAGCACTGCTCAAGTTACTGGGTTAATTTGAGATAATAATCAAATACGTTTAAGGCTAAATAAATAAATACACTTTTATAATCAGTTATCAAAGAATTTTGAAAACAATAATATATTTTATCACCTCTTCAATCTGGATTTATGCCTAATTATTCAATATGCTCTTCTAGAATTGACTGATGTGGGTTATTTTCAGCATTATATAGATCAATTGTATTGATCGTAAGAACACTCTAAAAAAATGCTGGGTTAAAAACAACCCAAGTTGGGCTGAAAATGGACTAACCCAGCGATTGGGTTGATTTAACCCAGTAAATGGTTAGTGAACTCCAGCGGTTGGGTTAAATGTTTACCCAACCGCTAAGTTAGTGATCTAGTTGATCTTATTTATTATTAGATAAGCTTTATGCAGTAGATTTTTTTAAATTATTTATTAAGTTTTACGTATGTGTTGTTATTGGAGGGAAACAATCTGATGTGTTATGTGTACCACAGGGCTCGATGTTGGGTTCTCTTCTTTCTTCTATATCCTCAATGATCTTCCCTTAGTTCTTTCACACTCTTCTGCTCATCTTTATGCAGACCACACTGTTAGTTATACTTCAAAACTTCAAAATATACTGCAATCAGATTTGAGTGCTCTGCAAGATAAATTATTATTCAATAAAGCTAAATCTCATGCCATGGTCTTATAATCAAAGCGTATAGATTAAAAATCGAATAATCTAACAATAATGTGTAATGTTGGCATGTACTTACATCAGAGTAGATCAAATTAAATATTTGGGTTTATGGCTGGATCCCAAACTTACTTTTAATCCTCACATTGATTATATACTCTGGAAGATTAAATTTGGAGCCAGTTTACTGTGTTGATCTAAAAATTGTTTCACATTCATTGTTCGAGAAAAAACTTTTTTTCGATTTATATTACCATTTTTTGGATTATGCGCTTGTATAAACCCAATTCCAAAAAAGTTGAGACACTGTACAAATTGTGAATAAAAACAGAATGCAATGATGTGGAAGTTTCAAATTTCAATATTTTATTCAGAATACAACAGATGACATAACAAATGTTTAAACTGAGAAAACAAGTTGATTTAAAATTTCATGGCATCAACACATCTCAAAAAAGTTGGGACAAGGCCATGTTTCCCACTGTGTGGCATCCCCTCTTCTTTTTATAACAGTCTGCAAACGTCTGGGGACTGAGGAGACAAGTTGCTCAAGTTTAGGAATAGGAATGTTCTTGTCTAATACAGGCTTCTAGTTGCTCAACTGTCTTAGGTCACGACGTCTGGATGGGAGCATATGTTGTTCTAGAACTTGGATATACCTTTCAGCATTGATGGTGCCTTTCCAGATGTGTAAGCTGCCCATGCCACACGCACTCATGCAACCCCATCCCATCAGAGATGCAGGCTTCTGAACTGAGCGCTGATAACAACTTGGGTTGTCCTTGTCCTCTTTAGTCCGGATGACATGGCGTCCCAGTTTTCCAAAAAGAACTTAAAATTTTGATTGGTCTGACCACAGAACAGTTTTCCACTTTGCCACAGTCCATTTTAAATGAGCCTTGGCCCAGAGAAAACGCCTGCGCTTCTGGATCATGTTTAGATATGGCTTCTTTTTTGACCTATAGAGTTTTAGCCGGCAACGGCGAATGGCACGGTGGATTGTGTTCACCGACAATGTTTTCTGGAAGTATTCCTGAGCCCATGTTGTGATTTCCATTACAAATCAAATCAAAATCAAATCACCTTTATTTATATAGCGCTTTTAACAAGTCCAATTGTTTCAAAGCAGCTTCACATTGTTAAAAGTAAAATAATGCAACAGAATTTGTACAGCCGTTCTGGTGAAACGGTGATGTTATCCAGCTAATTTCAAGTATCATATAGCATCAATGCGAGCAGATCGGTAATATAGAAGAAATTTAGGTGTCCCCAACTGAGCAAGCCAAAAGCCAGAGGCAACGGTGGCAAGGAACCAAAACTCCTTCAGGGTCAGAATGGAGAAAAAAACCTTGGGAGAAACCAGGCTCAGTCGGGGTGCCAGCTCTCCTCTGGCCGACGAACAAACAGTGTATGATTATAATTCTGGCAACATAGCAGGTCTTAATTCATATTAGGCAAATAGATATTTGTTAGATTATTCGAGAGATTGGAGTAAATCACGCCAAGACGGGTTTAATGAGGATGTTGTGTCGATGCAGCATTTACGGGGAGTTTATTTGACATGTTCTCTGCAGACACTTCAGGGATGCGTTGGTCATGTCCAGGCGCTGGTCCACCATCTGATCTGGATACGGCCTGGATCTGGCTGACTGCAGTAAACCTCGGTATAAACAGAGAGACTAACATTAGCGTAGATGCCATTCTTCTTATGATGTAACGAGTACATCAGGTGTTATGGGAAGTGTTCCCGGTTCCGGCTGACCTAGTTAATGCAGCCTGACAATCATTTACTGATTTGAGTAATAGAAATTGATAATGTTTTTATGTGTAAGCCATAGTAAAGAGATGCGTTTTTAGTCTAGATTTAAACTGACAGAGTGTGTCTGCTTCCGAACAATGCTAGGAAGACTGTTCCAAAGTTTAGGCGCTAAATAGGAAAAGGATCGACCGCCTGCAGTTGATTTTGATATTCTAGGTATTATCAACTGGCCAGAGTTTTGAGACCGCAATAGACGTGATGGAGTATAATGCGTTAAGAGTTCGCTCAAATACTGGGGAGCTAAACCATTTAGTGCTTTGTAAGTAATAAGCAAGATTTTAAAATTTATTCGATGTTTAATAGGGAGCCAATGAAGTGTTGACAGAACCGGGCTAATATGGTCATACTTCCTTGTTCTAGTAAGAGCTCGAGCTGCTGCGTTTTGGACCAGCTGGAGTTTGTTTATTAAGTGAGCAGGGCAACCACCCAGTAAAGCATTACAGTAATCTAGCCTTGAGGTCATGAACGCATGAATTAACTGTTCAGCATTTTGCATCGAAAGGATGTGCCGTAATTTAGATATATTTTTAAGATGGTAGAATGCAGTTTTACAGATGTTAGAAACGTGGCTTTCAAATGAAAGATTGGTATCAAAGAGCACACCCAGGTTCCTAACTGACGACGAGGACTTGACAGAGCAGCCATCGAGTGTTAGACAGTATTCTAGGTTACTACTTGCAGAGTTTTTTTGTCCAATAATTAAAAATTCAGTTTTTTCTGAATTAAGTTGCAGGAAATTACTAGACATCCAATGTTTTATATCAGCTATGCATTCCGTTAATCTTGTGAATTGGTAAGTTTCATCAGGGCGTGAAGAAATATAGAGCTGAGTATCGTCAGCATAACAGTGACAACTAATGCCATGCTTCCTAATGATATCTCCCAGTGGTAGCATGTACAGGGTGAAGAGCAACGGTCCTAGCACCGAGCCCTGTGGTACTCCATACTGAACTTGTGATCGGTGTGACATCTCTTCATTTACTGCTACAAACTGATAACGGTCAGATAAGTATGATTTAAGCCATGCCAATGCAGTTCCACTAATGCCAACATAATTTTCGAGTCTATTCAAAAGAATGTTGTGGTCGATAGTATCGAATGCAGCGCTAAGATCGAGTAACACTAATAGAGAAATACAACCACGATCGGATGATAAGAGTAAATCATTTGTAACTCTGATGAGAGCAGTCTCAGTACTATGATACGGTCTAAATCCTGACTGGAAATCCTCACAGATACCATTTCTTTCTAAAAAGGAACATAATTGTGAAGACACTGCCTTTTCCAGTATTTTTGACAGGAAAGGTAGATTTGAGATCGGCCTATAATTGACTAATTCTGTAGGATCAAGTTGAGGTTTTTTAATAAGTGGTTTGATAATAGCCAACTTAAACGTTTCTGTACATATCCTAATAACAAAGATGAGTTAATGATATTAAGAAGAGGATCTATGACCTCTGGTAGCATCTCTTTTAATAGCCTAGTCGGTATAGGGTCGAGCATACATGTTGTTGATTTAGATGATTTAACGAGTTTAGCCAATTCTTCCTCTCCTATAGCAGTGAATGAATGTAATTTTTTCTCAGTGACACAACAATGCTCTGTCTCATGTGACACTATAGTAGACGGCTGCATGGTTATAATTTTCTTCCTAATATTATCGATCTTACACGTAAAGAAGTTCATAAAGTCATTACTGCTGTGCTGTTTACAACCATCAGAAGTATAAGCTTTATTTTTGGTTAACTTAGCCACTGTATCAAATAAATACCTAGGGTTGTGTTTGTTTTCTTCTAAGAGAGTCGAGAAATAAGCAGATCTAGCAGTTTTTACGGCCTTTCTGTATGCGATCATGCTCTCTTTCCATGAATTACGAAAAATCTCTAATTTTGTTTTCTTCCAGCTGCGCTCCATTTTTCTGGCTACTGTTTTAAGGGCCCGGGTGTGCTCATTGTACCACGGCGTTGGACTATTTTCTTTAATCTTCTTTAAGCGCCGGGAGCAACTGTGTCTAAAGTGCTGGAAAAAGAGAGTCAATAGTTTCTGTTGCAAAATCGAGTTCCTCTAGGCTATCTGGGATGCTGAGGAGATGAAACTGATGAGGAAGATTATTTAAAAGCAATTTTTAGTGGCGGCAGTGATAGTTCTGCCATATTTGAAGCGAGGGACGGCTTTGCAGCCTTAGCTAAATTAAGTATACATGATACTAGGTAATGATCTGAGATGTCGTCGCTCTGCTGCAGAATTTCAACGGTATCAACATTTATTCCATGTGACAATATTAGGTCTAACGTATGATTAAGGCGATGAGTGGGTCCTGACACATGTTGCCTTACTCCAATAGAGTTTAGAATGTCTCTAAATGCTAATCCCAATGCGTCTTTTTCATTATCTACATGGATATTAAAATCACCAACAATTAGTACTTTATCTGCAGCCAGTACTAACTCGGATAGAAAGTCAGCAAATTCTTTGATAAAGTCTGTATTGTGCCCTGGTGGCCTGTATACAGTAACCAACACAAATGTCAAACGGGATTTATCAATTACACTACATAATGCTACATAAAGCACCAAAACTTCAAAAGAATTATATTTGAAACTAGACTTCTGAGTAATACTGAAGATATTATTATAAATTACAGCAACCCCTCCCCTTTACCTTTCAGACGCGGCTCGTGTTTATAACAATAATCTTGGGGGTGGACTCATTTAAAGTAATGTAGTCGTCAGGTTTTAGCCAGGTTTCTGTCAAACACAGCAAATCTAGATTATTATCTGTAATTATATCATTAACAATAAGTGCTTTTGGGGAAAGGGATCGAATATTCAGCAACCCGAGCTTTATCATTTGATCATCTGTATTATATCTGTTGTTTATTCGTTTGACATCAATTAAGTTTTTACTGTTGAATGGTCTTGATGTTTTTTTGTATTTACTAATTCGGGAACAGACACAGTCTCTATGTGATAATATCTAGGTGAAAGACTCTCTATGTGTTGGGATTTATCTGACTTCTGTAACGGAGACAGCTAGCAGACGGTCGGGTAAGCCAGTCCGTCTGCTTCCTGACCTGGGCCCCAGTTAGTCAAGGTTTAGCTTTAAGACTATATGCCAAATTACTAGAGAGAAGAGCAGCACCACTCCAAGAAGGATGGATGCCGTCCCTCTTCAACAGGTCAGGTCTGCCCCAAAAGCTTTTCCAATTGTCTATGAACCCTATGTTATTTTGCGGACACCACTTAGACAACCAGCCATTGAGTGATGATAGTCTGCTAAGTATCTCATCACTCCTTTTAACAGGAGCGGACCAGAACAAAAACTGCATCTGCCATCGTACTTGCAAGTTCACACACCTCTTTAATGTTAATTTTGGTGATCTCCGACTGGCGAAGGTCGAACATCGTTAGTGCCGACGTGAATAATAATCTTAGAGAATTTACGATTAGCTTTAGCCAGCACTTTTAAATTTGCTTTGATGTCAGGTGCTCTGGCTCCCGGTAAACATGTGACTATAGTGGCTGGTGTCTCTATTTTCACGCCCGTGTAATAGAATCACCAATAACTAGGGCACTTTTAACAGGATTCTCAGTGGGTGCGTCACTGAGTGGGGGAGAACCTGTTTGATGTTCCAATCGGAACGGAAGAGTGGTTTTTTGATCCGCGACTATGCCCGCCTGACCGTCACCCAAGTGCCCTGCTGCACGGGCTCTACAGCCGAACCGAACAATGTACAACGTTCACTAAGCTAGTCGCATCCAGAGCAGTGTCTAAAGCTGTTACATTCTCACTACTCTCAAATAAAGTCTGGATGCGTGTCTCTAATTCTGAAATCTTCTCCGTCAGCCTGACTATCTCCTTACATTTATCACATGTGAAGCCCTGTTCGCCAACGGAGACAGATACACTAAACATGAAACATGCGGTGCAGGTGACAATGACTGGAGAAGAAGACATGGCTTACCGTATTTGTTGATTAATCCAACTTACCAAAGTTGTTTGATGGAGTCTATTTACTAATCCAACTCACCACAGTTGTTTAGTGAACTCAGAAAACAGGAAACCCGGGTGCAGAGATAGCAAGCTAACAGGCTAGCGAAAAGCTAACGTGTGATAGTGATTTAGATTAAAAGCTAGTGATGTCAGATTTAATGTGGTAGGCAATGTTAGACAATATATAAAGATGAGTAGGTTATAATTAGCAGTTTAAACAACAGAGAATTATATCAAATAAAAATCCAAAAAGAGCAGAGCACAGCAGCAGTAGCAAACAGGGTAGACAGGGTATTACAGTAGCATTCCTGTATGTGATGCAGTGCCGTCTAAGGGCCGAAGATCACGGGCATCCAGTATGGTTTTCCGGCCTTGACCCTTACGCACAGAGATTGTTCCAGATTCTCTGAATCTTTGGATGATATTATGCACTGTAGATGATGATAACTTCAAACTCTTTGCAGTTTTTCTCTGAGAAACTCCTTTCTGATATTGCTCCAGTATTTTTGGCCCCAGCATTGGGGGAATTGGTGATCCTCTGCCCATCTTGACTTCTGAGAGACACTGCCACTCTGAGAGGCTCTTTTTATACCCAATCATGTTGCCAATTGACCTAATAAGTTGCAAATTGGTCCTCCAGCTGTTCCTTATATGTACATTTAACTTTTCCGGCCTCTTATTGCTACCTGTCCCAACTTTTTTGGAATGTGTAGCTCTCATGAAATCCAAAATGAGCCAATATTTGGCATGACATTTCAAAATGTCTCACTTTCAACATTTGATATGTTATCTATATTCTATTGTGAATAAAATATAAGTTTATGAGATTTGTAAATTATTGCATTCCTTTTATATTCACAATTTGTCCCAACTTTTTTGGAATCAGGTTTGTAATTCATCAGAATGCATCTAAAATTGATCTTTTGCCTCTTACTACAGCTTACAATAAATGTGTTATTGGATGATCACTTGATACGCCACTGTGTTGGGTGTAACTAGTTACTAAGTAATTAGTTACTGTAATTGAATTACTTTGCCCTTGAAGAAGTAAAGGATTACTCTTATTTTTTCTGTAATTTACTTACAGTTACGTCACATGTAATTGAACTAAATACTGTGGATAGACTGTAGAACAATTATATATACTACAATAGTGGAATTAACATCAACATTTAAAGTCTAACTTTAAAATGCATGTTTTTATGTGTCCTTCTCACATTTGTAATACTTTGGTAAGAATAATTGATGTAGTTTTATATTATTTAGTTGAATGAATTAAAAGAGCCATTTCATGTCTATCCTTGAATCGCTTAACTGGTTGAGGTTGATATAGGATCTGGAAAGTAATTACACTCTAAAAAATGCTGGGTTAAAAACAACCCAAGTTGGGTTGAAAGTGGACTAACCCAGCGATTGGGTTGTTTTAACCCAGTAAATGGGTTGTTTTAACCCAGCGATTGGGTTGTTTTAAGCAAACATTTAACCCAACCTTAAAACAACCCAATCGCTGGGTTAGTCCATTTTCAACCCAACTTGGGTTGTAACACATACTGGGGTAGTGTAACATACTGGGGTAGTGTAACACATACTGGGGTAGTGTAACACATACTGGGGTAAGTTGTAACACATACTGGGGTAAGTTGTAACACATACTGGGGTAAGTTGTAACACATACTGGGGTAGTGTAACACATACTGGGGTAAGTTGTAACACATACTGGGGTAGTGTAACACATACTGGGGTAAGTTGTAACACATACTGGGGTAGTGTAACATACTGGGGTAATGTAACACATACTGGGGTAATGTAACACATACTGGGGTAAGTTGTAACACATACTGGGGTAGTGTAACACATACTGGGGTAAGTTGTAACACATACTGGGGTAAGTTACGTATAGTGACATGATGGCGCCGCCGTGTTCGGTCGCCGTTCAGGTCGCTCCACGAAGACTGTGCTTTTATTTACTATTTTACTTTCTTTTGCTCTCAATTTTTACAAACTTATCATCTGCATTGATCTGCTATGACAGCAAAACTCTTTTGGACATTGGTTACCTCTTCACTGGACTGTTTCAGGACACTTTCACCGATCCTCTGTGGTCATCTGAGATTCTTCGGAACGCAGAGTTGAACAATGGCCAGAGTCAACGGCGAAGAATCAAGAAACACCGTGGGAAACGCGCGGGGATCCGCAACAGACTGAGAAAAAGGGCATTCAGCCCACCTCTCCCGAGCATTCTGCTCGCAAATGTCCAATCCTTGGAAAATAAGATGGACGATCTTAGAGCCAGGATAAGTTTTCAATGGGACATGAGAGACTGTAACATCTATTGTTTGTCCGAAACATGGCTCACGCCCGCGGTCCCGGACACAGCTGTGACGCCGTCGGAGAACTTCTCTGTTTTTCGGATGGATAGAACAGCCGAGGCTGGTGGAGTATGCTTCATGATCAACAAGAAATGGTGCGACCCCAGGAACATCACCATTCTTTCGCGGTCCTGCTCGCCTCATCTGGAACATTTAACAATCATCTGCTGCCCATTCTATCTGCCGAGGGAGTTTTCCTCTGTCATCGCCACCGTCGTTTACATTCCACCACAGGCAGACACAGGGCTGGCTTTATCTGGCCTTCATGATGTTGCTAGCGGCGTCATAAACAAACACCCCGATGCGGCGTTCATCGTCGTGGGCGATTTCAACAAAGCAAACCTAAAGAAAGTCTTGCCAAACTTTCACCAGCACGTCTCCTGTCCTACACGAGGAGCAAACACGCTGGATCATTGCTACTCTCCGTTTAAGAACGCCTATAAAGCGCGGTCACTTCCAGCTTTCGGCAAATCGGATCATGCCGCCATTTTCCTCACACCTGAATACAAACAAAGGCTCATTCAGGAACCCCCGGTGAGGCGGGAAGTTAAGCGTTGGTCACCCCATTCAGAGACCGCGCTACATGCAGCTCTGGATGACGTTGACTGGGACATGTTCCGGGCGAGTTCAGCTGATGTCAGCGAGTTCACGGATGTGGTTCATCAACACGCTTTGCTTCATCAACACACTTACAGAGCAAGCCACACAAACAATAACAATAACGTCCTTCTCAAATCAGAAACCGTGGGTGGACGATTCAATCTGCGCTGCAGTGAACACACGCACTGCCGCTTACAACGCCGGTCTCCTATCGGTGAACATGACTGAATACAGATCGTCCTGCTATGCTCTGCGATGCACAGTTAAAGCCGCAAAGCTCCGTTATAAGGATCGAGTGGAGTCTCATTTCCAACTCAACGACTGGAGCGCATGTGGCAGGGTCTGAGGTCCATCTGCTCTTTTGGATCTAAATCCTCTGCAGAGGTCAGAGCTGATCCATTACTTGTGGATGAGTTAAACTCTTTCTACACTCGCTTTGACTGTAATTGCGGCAGCGCGACTCCGCCAAGTGGCGCGTCAGAGGGAATTACTCAGAGCAGCAACAACCACGTGATCTCTGTCTTGGAGGATGAAGTTCGGAGGGCACTCAAGTGTGTGGACGTCAGGAAAGCTGCTGGGCTGGATGGTATTTCAGGCCGTGTTCTGCGGTCCTGTGCTGATCAGCTCGCCGGGCTAAAACCTGACGATTACATTACTTTAAATGAGTCCACCCCACAAGATTATTGTTATAAACACGAGCCACGTTTGAAAGGTAAAGGGGGAGGAGTTGCTGTAATTTATAATAATATCTAAAGTATTACTCAGAAGTCTAGTTTCAAATATAATTCTTTTGAAGTTTTGGTGCTTTATGTAGCATTATGTAGTGTAATTGATAAATCCTGTTTGACATATGTGCTGGCTACTGTATACAGGCCACCAGGGCACAATACAGACTTTATCAAAGAATTTGCTGACTTTCTATCCGAGTGGCAGAACTATCACTGCCGCCATTAAAAATTGCTTTTTAAATAATCTTCCTCATCAGTTTCATCTCCTCAGCATCCCAGATAGCCTAGAGGAACTCGATTTTGCAACAGAAACTACTGACTCTCTTTTTTCCAGCACTTTAGACACAGTTGCTCCCCGGTGCTTAAAGAAGATTAAAGAAAATAGTCCAACGCCGTGGTACAACGAGCACACCCGGGCCCTTAAAACAGCAGCCAGAAAAATGGAGCGCAGCTGGAAGAAAACAAAATTAGAGGTTTTTAAGTAATTCATGGAAAGAGCATGATCGCATACAGAAAGGCCGTAAAAACTGCTAGATCTGCTTATTTCTCGACTCTCTTAGAAGAAAACAAACACAACCCTAGGTATTTATTTGATACAGTGGCTAAGTTAACCAAAAATAAAGCTTTTTCTTCTGATGGTTGTAAACAGCACAGCAGTAATGACTTTATGAACATCTTTACATGTAAGATCGATAATATTAGGAAGAAAATTATAACCATGCAGCCGTCTACTACAGTGTCACATGAGACAGAGCATTGTTGTGTCACAGAGAAAAAATTACATTCATTCACTGCTATAGGAGAGGAAGAATTGGCTAAACCCGTTAAATCATCTAAATCAACAACATGTATGCTCGACCCTATACCGACTAGGCTATTAAAAGAGATGCTACCAGAGGTCATAGATCCTCTTCTTAATATCATTAACTCATCTTTGTTATTAGGATATGTACTGAAAACTTTTAAGTTGGCTATTATCAAACCACTTATTAAAAAACCTCAACTTGATCCTACAGAATTAGTCAATTATAGGCCGATCTCAAATCTACCCTTCCTGTCAAAAATACTGGAAAAGGCAGTGTCTTCACAATTATGTTCCTTTTTAGAAAGAAATGGTATCTGTGAGGATTTCCAGTCAGGAATTAGACCATATCATAGTACTGAGATTACAAATCAGAGTTACAAATGATTTACTCTTATCATCCGATCGTGGTTGTATCTCTCTATTAGTGTTACTCGATCTTAGCGCTGCATTCGATACTATCGACCACAACATTCTTTTGAATAGACTCGAAAATTATGTTGGCATTAGTGGAACTGCATTGGCATGGTTTAAATCATACTTATCTGACTGTTATCAGTTTGTAGCAGTAAATGAAGAGATGTCACACCGATCACAAGTTCAGTATGGAGTACCGCAGGGCTCAGTGCTAGGACCGTTGCTCTTCACCCTGTACATGCTACCACTGGGAGATATCTTTAGGAAGCATGGCATTAGTTTTCACTGTTATGCTGACGATACTCAGCTCTATATTT
Organism: Paracanthobrama guichenoti; assembly: GCA_018749465.1. Taxonomy (NCBI): domain Eukaryota; kingdom Metazoa; phylum Chordata; class Actinopteri; order Cypriniformes; family Gobionidae; genus Paracanthobrama; species Paracanthobrama guichenoti. The sequence continues at coordinate 2,120,806 of CM031965.1, read as the reverse complement.
CTTCACGCCCTGACGAAACTTACCAATTCACAAGATTAACGGAATGCATAGCTGATATAAAACATTGGATGTCTAGTAATTTCCTGCAACTTAATTCAGAAAAAACAGAATTTTTAATTATTGGACAAAAAAACTCTGCAAGTAGTAACCTAGAATATTGTCTAACACTCGATGGCTGCTCTGTCAAGTCCTCGTCGTCAGTTAGGAACCTGGGTGTGCTCTTTGATACCAATCTTTCATTTGAAAGCCACGCTTCTAACATCTGTAAAACTGCATTCTACCATCTTAAAAATATATCTAAATTACGGCACATCCTTTCGATGCAAAATGCTGAACAGTTAATTCATGCGTTCATGACCTCAAGGCTAGATTACTGTAATGCTTTACTGGGTGGTTGTCCTGCTCGCTTAATAAACAAACTCCAGCTGGTCCAAAACGCAGCAGCTCGAGCTCTTACTAGAACAAGGAAGTATGACCATATTAGCCCGGTTCTGTCAACACTGCACTGGCTCCCTATTAAACATCGTATAAATTTTAAAATCTTGCTTATTACTTACAAAGCACTAAATGGTTTAGCTCCCCAGTACCTGAGCGAACTCTTAACGCATTATACTCCATCACATCTATTGCAGTCTCAAAACTCTGGCCAGTTGATAATCCCTAGAATATCAAAATCAACTGCAGGCGGTCGATCCTTTTCCGGTCGAACAGTCTTCCTAGCATTGTTCGGGAAGCAGACACACTCTGTCAGTTTAAATCTAGACTAAAAACGCATCTCTTTACTATGGCTTACACATAAAACATTATCAATTTCTATTATTCAAATCAGTAAATGATTGTTAGGCTGCATTAACTAGGTCAGCCGGAACCGGGAACACTTCCCATAACACCTGATGTACTCGTTACATCATAAGAATGGCATCTACGCTAATGTTAGTCTCTCTGTTTATCCCGAGGTTTACTGCAGTCAGCCGGATCCGGGATGTATCCAGATCAGATGGTGGACCAGCGCCTGGACATGACCAACGCATCTCTGAAATGTCTGCAGAGAACGTCAAATAAACTCCCCCCGTAAATGCTGCATCGACACGACATCCTCATTAAACCCGTCTTCGGCGTGATGACTCCAATCTTTTGAATAATCTTACAAATATCTATTTGCCTAATATGAATTAAGACCTGCTATGTTGCCAGAATTATAATCATACACTGTTTGTTCGTCGGCCAGAGGAGAACTGGCACCCTGACTAAGCCTGGTTTCTCCCAAGGTTTTTTTCTCCATTCTGACCCTGAAGGAGTTTTGGTTCCTTGCCACCGTTGCCTCTGGCTTTTGGCTTGCTCAGTTGGGGACACCTAAATTTCATCTATATTACCGATCTGCCCGCATTGACACTATATGATACTTGAAATGAGCTGGATAACATCACCGTTTCACCAGAACGGCTGTACAAATTCTGTTGCATTATTTTCCTGTTAACAATGTGAAGCTGCTTTGAAACAATTGGACTTGTTAAAAGCGCTATATAAATAAAGGTGATTTGATTTGATTTGATTTGTTGTTTACATCTATCTTTAATGAGTCCCTCGCTACATCTGTGGTCCCCACCTCCTTCAAAAAATCGATCATCATCCCTGTCCCTAAGAACAGCAAACCCTCTTGCCTAAATGACTATCGTCCAGTGGCTCTCACGTCTATAGTCATGAAGGTCTTCGAGAGACTGGTTAAAAACACCATTTGCTCCTTCATTCCTGACACTTTGGACCCTCTTCAGTTTGCCTATCGTCCCAATAGATCGACTGAAGATGCCATCTCTCATGTCCTCCACTCCTCCCTCACTCACATCGACAGCAAAAGTGGGAACTACGTAAGGCTGCTATTTATTGACTATAGCTCAGCCTTTAACACCATAGTTCCCATTAAGCTAACCGCCAAACTCCTGGATCTCGGCCTGAATTCTTCTCTCTACCACTGGATTGAAGACTTCCTCACTGGCAGGCCTCAGGTGGTGAGAATAGGCCAGTTCACCTCCACCTCCATCATCCTGAGTGTGGGAGCTCCACAGGGCTGTGTCCTGAGTCCCCTGCTCTACTCTCTCTACACACATGACTGTTTGTCCACACACAGCTCCACCTCTATCATCAAATTTGCTGATGATACTGTTGTCCTGGGCCTCATTTCCAACAACAATTAGACGGCATACTTGGACGAGGTGGAGCATCTAACATCATGGTGCCAGGAAAACTGTCTCTCTCTGAATGTTGGCAAGACCAAAGAAATGATTGTGGACTTCAGGAAGAGACAGCAACGGACATACTCCCCTCTCATGATCAGCGGGTCACCAGTAGAGAGAGTGAGCAGCTTCAAGTACCTGGGTGTAAACATCTCCGAGGACCTGACCTGGACTGCTCACATTCAGACACAGGTGAAAAAAGCCAGCTGCGCCAGCTGAGGAAATTCAGGGTTTCACCAGCTATCCTGAAAACTTTCTATTTAGGGGCTATAGAAAGTGTATTAACTCAGTGCATGACAGCGTGGTATGGGAACAGCACCGGTCATGACTGCAAAGCCCTGCAAAGAGTCGTGCGCTTATCCGAGCGTATCTTAGGGTCAGCTCTCCCGTCTCTGCAGGACGTCTACACCAAACGCTGCAAAGGTAGAGCTACTAAGATCATCAAGGACTCTAATCACCCTGCAAACCCTCATTTCACGCTGCTACCATCTGGTAAGCGCTTCCGAAGCCTGATGGCCAAAACCGAGAGACTCAGGAGGAGCTTCTTCCCCCAGGCCATCAGTCTCCTGAACTCAGTCACCTAACATCATGTGACCATTGATATACTGACATTGCACTGCACTTTCTGTTCTCGTTGTTACTGTGTAACAACCTGTTATAAACCTGTACATTATACTTCTTTGTACATTTGTTAACCACATATTTACTCACTGCACAGTTTACTTCACTTATTTTATTCCACTTCTTTATTTTTATTTTTTATTTTTTTCTACTTGACTTGATTTATTTATAATTCTACAGATATATATATAGTACTTTTTTATTCTATTTCTATTATAATTTCCCCCTTGTGTTTTTAACTGTGAATTTGTATGTGACAAATAAAACTCTTGAATCTTGAATCTTGGAAGTTGTAACATACTGGGGTAGTGTAACACATACTGGGGTAGTGCAACACATACTGGGGTAGTGCAACACATACTGGGGTAGTGTAACACATACTAGGGTGGTGTAAAAAAAAACACTGGGGTAGTGCAAATATACTGGGGTAGTGTAACATACTGGGGTAGTGTAACATACAGGGTAACACATACTGGGGTAGTGTAAACACACACAGGGTAACACATACTGGGGTAACACATACTGGGGTAGTGAAACATTCTGGGGTAGTGTAACACATACTAGGGTAAGTTGTAACATACTGGGGTAGTGTAACATACTGGGGTAAGTTGTAACACATACTGGGGTAGTGTAACACATAAGTTGTAACATACTGGGGTAGTGTGAAACATACTGGGGTAGTGTAACATACTGGGGTAGTGAAACATACAGGGGTAGTATAACACATACTGGGGTAGTGTAACATACTGGGGTAGTGTAACATACTGGGGTAGTGAAACATACAGGGGTAGTGTAACACATACTGGGGTAGTGTAACATACTGGGGTAACACATAGTGGGGTAGTGTAACACATACGTTGTAACATACTGGGGTAGTGTAAAACATACTGGGGTAGTGTAAAACATACTGGGGTAGTGTAACATACTGGGGTAGTGAAACATACAGGGGTAGTGTAACACATACTGGGGTAGTGTACATACTGGGGTAGTTTAACACATTCTGGGGGAGTGTAACATACTGGAGTAGTGTAACATACTGGGGTAGTGTAACACATACTAGGGTAAGTTGTAACACATACTGGGGTAAGTTGTAACACATACTGGAGTAGTATAACACATACTGGGGTAGTGTAACACATACTGGAGTAGTGTAACACATACTAGGGTAAGTTGTAACACACTGGGGTCGTGTAACACATACTAGGGTAAGTTGTAACACATACTGGGGTAGTGTAACACATACTGGGGTAAGTTGTAACACATACTGGAGTAGTATAACACATACTGGGGTAGTGTAACACATACTGGAGTAGTGTAACACATACTAGGGTAAGTTGTAACACACACTGGGGTAGTGTAACACATACTGGGGTAAGTTGTAACATACTGGGGTAGTGTAACATACTAGGGTAGTGTAACACATACTGGGGTAGTGTAACATACTGGGGTAACACATAGTGGGGTAGTGTAACACATAAGTTGTAACATACTGGGGTAGTGTAAAACATACTGGGGTAGTGTAAAACATACTGGGGTAGTGTAACATACTGGGGTAGTGAAACATACAGGGGTAGTGTAACACATACTGGGGTAGTGTAACATACTGGGGTAACACATAGTGGGGTAGTGTAACACATACGTTGTAACATACTGGGGTAGTGTAAAACATACTGGGGTAGTGTAACATACTGGGGTAGTGTAAACATACTGGGGTAGTGTAACACATACTGGGTAGTAGTAGTTAACACATACTGGGGTAGTGTAACACATACTGGGGTAGTGTAACATACTGGAGTAGTGTAACACATACTGGGGTAGTGTAACACATACTAGGGTAAGTTGTAACACATACTGGGGTAAGTTGTAACACATACTGGGGTAGTATAACACATACTGGGGTAGTGTAACACATACTGGGGTAAGTTGTAACACATACTGGGGTAGTGTAACACATACTAGGGTGAGTTGTAACACATACTGGGGTAGTGTAACACATACTAGGGTGAGTTGTAACACATACTGGGGTAGTGTAACATACTAGGTTGTTACATACTGGGGTTGTTACATACTAGGTTGTAACATACTGGGGTAGTGTAACACATACTGGGGTAGTGTAACACATACTGGGGTAACACATACTGGGATAGTGTAACACATTCTAGGGTAAGATGTAACACACTGGGGTAGTGTAACACATACTGGGATAAGTTGTAACACATACTGGGGTAAGTTGTAACACATACTGGGGTAGTGTAACACATACTGGGGTAAGTTGTAACACACACTGGGGTAGTGTAACACATACTGGGGTAAGTTGTAACATACTGGGGTAGTGTAACATACTAGGGTAGTGTAACACATAGTGGGGTAGTGTAACACATACTGGGGTAACACATAGTGGGGTAGTGTAACACATACTGGGGTAACACATAGTGGGGTAGTGTAACACATAAGTTGTAACATACTGGGGTAGTGTAACACATACTGGGGTAGTGTAACAAATAATGGGGTAAGTTGTAACACATACTGGGGTAGTGTAAAATACTGGGGTAGTGAAAAATACTGGGGTAGTGTAAAATACTGGGGTAGTGTAACATACTGGGGTAGTGTAACACATACTGGGGGGGTAGTGTAACATACTGGGGTAGTGTAACATACTGGGGTAGTGTAAACATACTGGGGTAGTGTAAACATACTGGGGTAGTGTAACATACTGGGGTAGTGTAACATACTGGGGTAGTGTAACACATACTGGGGTAGTGTAACACATACTGGGGGTAGTAACACATACTGAGGGTAGTGTAACATACTGGGGTAGTGTAATAACATATACTGGGTAGTGTAACACATACTGGGGTAGTGTAAACATACTGGGGGTAGTGTAACACATACTGGGGTAGTGTAACACATACTGGGGTAGTGTAACACATACTGGGGTAGTGTAACACATACTGGGGTAAGTTGTAAACACAGTGTAACACATACTGGGGTAGTGTAACACATACTGGGGTAGGTTGTAACACATACTGGGGTAGTGTAACACATACTGGGGTAGTGTAACACATACTGGGGTAAGTTGTAAACACATACTGGGGTAGGTAACACATACTGGGGTAGTGTAACACATACTGGGGGTGTAGTGTAAACATACTGGGGTAGTGTAACATACTGGGGTAGTTGTAACACATACTGGGGTAGTGTAACACATACTGGGGTAGTGTAACACACAGTGTAACACATACTGGGGTAGTGTAACATACTGGGGTAGTGTAAACATACTGGGGTAGTGTAACATACTGGGGTAGTGTAACATACTGGGGTAGTGTAACACATACTGGGGTAGTGTAACATACTGGGGTAGTGTAACATACTGGGGTAGTGTAACACATACTGGGGTAGTGTAACACATACTGGGGTAGTGTAACATACTGGGGTAGTGTAACACATACTGGGGTAGTGTACACATACTGGGGTAGTGTAACACATACTGGGGTAGTGTGTAACATACTGGGGTAGTGTAAACATACTGGGGTAGTGTAACACATACTGGGGTAGTGTAACATACTGGGGTAGTGTAACACATACTGGGGTAGTGTAACATACTGGGGTAGTGTAACATACTGGGGTAGTGTAACACATACTGGGGTAGTGTAACATGGGGTAGTGTACACATACTGGGGTAGTGTAACATACTGGGGTAGTGTAACACATACTGGGGTAGTGTAACACATACTGGGGTAGTGTAACACATACTGGGGTAGTGTAAAACATACTGGGGTAGTGTAGTGTAACACATACTGGGGTAGTGTAACACATACTGGGGTAGTGTAACACATATTGGGGTAGTGTAACATACTGGGGTAGTGTAACACATACTGGGGTAGTGTAACACATACTGGGGTAAGGTGTAACACATACTGGGGGTAGTGTAACACACACTGGGGTAGTGTAACACACTGGGGTAGTGTAACACATACTGGGGTAGTGTAACACATAACTGGGTAGTGTAAAACATACTGGGGTAGTGTAACATACTGGGGTAACACACTGGGGTAGTGTAACACACAGTGTAACTGGGGTAGTGTAACACATACTGGGGTAGTGTAACATACTGGGGTAGTGTAACATACTGGGGTAGTGTAACATACTGGGGTAGTGTAACACATACTGGGGTAGTGTAACATACTGGGGTAGTGTAACATACTGGGGTAGTGTAAACATACTGGGGTAGTGTAACAACACATACTGGGGTAGTGTAACACATACTGGGGTAGTGTATCACATACTGGGGTGTAACATACTGGGGTAGTGTAACATACTGGGGTAGTGTAAAACATACTGGGGTAGTGAAACATACTGGGGTAGTGTACATACTGGGGTAGTGTAACACATACTGGGGTAGTGTAACATACTGGGGTAGTGTAACACATACTGGGGGGTAACATACTGGGGTAGTGTAACACATACTGGGGTAGTGTAACACATACTGGGGTAGTGTAACACATACTGGGGTAGTGTAAACATACTGGGGTAGTGTAACATACTGGGGGTAGTGTAACACATACTGGGGGTAGTGTAACACATACTGGGGTAGTGTAACACATACTGGAGTAGTGTAACTGGGGTAGTGTAACACATACTGGGGGTAGTGTAACATACTGGGGTAGTGAAACATACTGGGGTAGTGTAACACATACTGGGGTAGTGTAACATACTGGGGTAGTGTAACATACTGGGGTAGTGTAACATACTGGGGTAGTGTAACACATACTAGGGGTAGTGTAACACATACTGGGGTAGTGTAACACATACTGGGGTAGTGTAACATACTGGGGTAGTGTAACACATACTGGGGTAGTGTAAACATACTGGGGTAGTGTAACACATACTGGGGTAGTGTAACACATACTGGGGTAGTGTAACACATACTGGGGTAGTGTAACACATACTGGGGTAGTGTAACACATACTGGGGTAGTGTAACACATACTGGGGTAGTGTAACACACTGGGGTAGTGTAACACATACTGGGGTACGGTGTAACACATACTGGGGTAGTAGTGTAACACATACTGGGGTAGTGTAACACATACTGGGGTAGTGTAACACATACTGGGGTAGTGTAACACATACTGGGGTAGTGTAACACATACAGTGTAACACATACTGGGGGTAGTGTAACACATACTGGGGTAGTGTAAACATACTGGGGTAGTGTAACACACTGGGGTAGTGTAAACATACTGGGGTAGTGTAACATACTGGGGTAGTGTACTGGGGTAGTGTAACACATACTGGGGTAGTGTAACATACTGGGGTAGTGTAACATACTGGGGTAGTGTAACACATACTGGGGTAGTGTAACATACTGGGGTAGTGTAACATACTGGGGTAGTGTAACATACTGGGGTAGTGTAACACATACTGGGGTAGTGTAACACATACTGGGGGTAACACATACTGGGTAGTGTAACACACTGGGGTAGTGTAAACATACTGGGGTAGTGTAAACATACTGGGGTAGTGTAACACATACTGGGTGTAACACATACTGGGGTAGTGTAACATACTGGGTAGTGTAAACACATACTGGGGTAGTGTAAACATACTGGGGTAGTGTAACACATACTGGGGTAAGTGTAACACATACTGGGGTAGTGTAACACAGTGTAACACATACTGGGGTAGTGTAACACATACTACACATAGTAGTGTAACATACTGGGGTAGTGTAACACATACTGGGGTAGTGTAACACATACTGGGGTAGTGTAACACATACTGGGGTAGTGTAACACATACTGGGGTAGTGTAACACATACTGGGGTAGTGTATCACATACTGGGTAGTGTACTGGGGTAGTGTAAACACATACTGGGGTAGTGTAACACATACTGGGGTAGTGTAACACATAGTGGGGTAGTGTAGTGTAACACACACAACACATACTGGGGTAGTGTAACACATACTGGGGTAGTGTACACATACTGGGGTGTAGTGTAGTGTAACACATACTGGGGTAGTGTAACACATACTGGGGTAGTGTAACACATACTGGGGTAGTGTAACATACTGGGGTAGTGTAAACATACTGGGGTAGTGTAACATACTGGGGTAGTGTATAACATACTGGGGTAGTGTAACATACTGGGGTAGTGTGTAACACATACTAGGGTAGTGAAACATACTGGGGTAGTGTAACACATACTGGGGTAGTGTAACATACTGGGTAGTGTAACACATACTGGGGTAGTGTAACACATACTGGGGTAGTGTAACACATACTGGGTAACACATACTGGGGTAGTGTAACACATACTGGGGTAGTGTAACACATACTGGGGTAGTTGTAACATACTGGGGTAGTGTAACATACTGGGGTAGTGTAACACATACTGGGGTAGTGTAACACATACTGGGGTAGTGTAACATACTGGGGTAGTGTAACACATACTGGGGTAGTGTAGTGTAACACATACTGGGGTAGTGTAACATACTGGGGTAGTGTAACACATACTGGGGTAGTGTAAACATACTGGGGTAGTGTAAAACATACTGGGGTAGTGTAACACATACTGGGGTAGTGTAACAACATACTGGGGTAGTGTAACATACTGGGGTAGTGTAACACATACTAGTGTACACAGTGTAACTGGGGTAGTGTAACACATACTGTAGTGTAACACATACTGGGGTAGTGTAACACATACTGGGGTAGTGTAACACATACTGGGGGTAGTGTAACATACTGGGGTAGTGTAACACATACTGGGGTAGTGTAAGTGTAACACACTGGGGTAGTGTAACACATACTGGGGTAGTGTAACACATACTGGGGTAGTGTAAACATATACTAGTGGTGGGGTAGTGTAACACATACTGGGGTAGTGTAACATACTGGGGTAGTGTAACATACTGGGGTAGTGTAACACACACTGGGTAGTGTAACACACTGGGGTGTAACACATACTGGGGTAGTGTAACACATACTGGGGTAAGTGTAACACATACTGGGGTAGTGTAACATACTGGGGTAGTGTAAAACATACTGGGGTAGTGTAACACATACTGGGGTAGTGTAACATACTGGGGTAGTGTAACACATACTGGGGTAGTGTAACACATACTAGGGGGTAGTGTAACACATACTGGGGTAGTGTAACATACTAGTGTAACACATACTGGGGTAGTGTAACACATACTGGGGTAGTGTAACATACTACTGGGGTAGTGTAAACATACTGGGGTAGTGTAACACATACTGGGGTAGTGTAACACATACTGGGGTAGTGTAAACATACTGGGGTAGTGTAACACATACTGGGGGGGTAAGTGTAACACACACAGTGTAACACATACTGGGGTAGTGTACACATACTAGTGGGTAGTGTAAACACATACTGGGGTAGTGTAACACATACTGGGGTAGTGTAACACATACTGGGGTAGTGTAACACATACTGGGGTAGTGTGTAACATACTGGGGTAAGTTGTAGTGTAACACATACTGGGGTAGTGTAACACATACTGGGGTAGTGTAACACATACTGGGGTAAGTTGTAACACATACTGGGGTAGTGTAACACATACTGGGGTAAGTTGTAACACACACTGGGGTAGTGTAACACATACTGGGGTAGTGTAACACATACTGGGGGTAGTGTAACACATACTGGGGTAGTGTAACATACTGGGTAAACATAACACATACTGGGGTAGTGTAACATACTGGGGTAGTGTAGTGTAACACATACTGGGGTAGTGTAAACATACTGGGGTAGTGTAACACATACTGGGAGTAGTGTAACACATACTGGGGTAGTGTAACACATACTGGGGTAGTGTAACACATACTGTAACACACTGGGTAGTGTAACACATACTGGGGTAGTGTAACACATACTGGGGTAGTGTAACACATACTGGGGTAGTGTAACACATACTGGGGTAGTGTAACATACTGGGGTAGTGTAACATACTGGGGTAGTGTAACACATACTGGGGTAGTGTAACACATACTAGGGTAAGTTGTAAACATACTGGGGTAGTAGTGTAACAGACTGGGGTAGTGTGTAACACATACTGGGGTAATGTAACATACTGGGGTAGTGTAACATACTGGGGTAGTGTAACATACTGGGGTAGTGTAACACACTGGGGGGTAGTTGTAACATACTGGGGTAGTGTAACACATACTGGGGTAGTGTAAACATACTGGGGTAGTGTAACACATACTGGGGTAGTGTAACATACTGGGGTAGTGTAACACATACTGGGGTAGTGTAACACATACTGGGGTAGTGTAAACATACTGGGGTAGTGTAACACATACTGGGGTAGTGTAACATATGGGTAGTGTAACATACTGGGGTAGTGTAACATACTGGGGGAGTGTAACACATACTGGGGTAGTGTAACACATATGCTGGGTAGTGTAACACATACTGGGGTAGTGTAACACATACTGGGGTAAGTTGTAACACATACTGGGGTAGTGTAACACATACTGGGGTAGTGTAACATACTGGGGTAGTGTAACATACTGGGGTAGTGTAACACATACTGGGTAGTGTAACATACTGGGGTAGTGTAACATACTGGGGTAGTGTAACATACTGGGGTAGTGTAACATACTGGGGTAGTGTAACATACTGGGGTAGTGTAACATACTGGGGTAGTGAAACATACTGGGGTAGTGTAACACATACTGGGGTAGTGTAACACATACTGGGGTAGTGTAACACATACTGGGGTAGTGTAACACATACTAGGGTAGTGTAACACATACTGGGGTAGTGTAAAACATACTGGGGTAGTGTAACACATACTGGGGTAGTGTAACACATACTGGGGTAGTGTAACACATACTGGGGTAGTGTAACATACTGGGGTAAGTTGTAACACACACTGGGGTAGTGTAACATATACTGGGGTAGTGTAACATACTGGGGTAAGTTGTAACACACACTGGGGTAGTGTAACATACTGGGGTAGTGTAACACATACTAGGGTAAGTTGTAACATACTCGGGTAGTATAACAGACTGGGGTAGTGAAACATACTGGGGTAGTGTAACACATACTGGGGTAGTGTAACATACTGTGGTAGTGTAACACATACTGGGATAATGTAACATACTGGGGTAGTGTAAAACATACTGGAGTAGTGTAACATACTGGGGTAGTGTAAAACATACTGGAGTAGTGTAACATACTGGGGTAGTGTAAAACATACTGGAGTAGTGTAACATACTGGGGTAGTGTAACACATACTGGGGTTTTGTAAAAATACTGGGGTAGTGCAACACATACTGGGGTTGTGTAACATACTGGGGTAGTGTAACACATACTGAGGTAGTGTAACACATACTGGGGTAAGTTGTAACACATACTGGGGCAGTGTAACACATAATGGGGTAGTGTAACACATACTGGGGTAAGTTGTAACACATACTGGGGTAGTGTAACACATACTGGGGTAAGTTGTAACACACACTGGGGTAGTGTAACATATACTGGGGTAGTGTAACACATACTGGGGTAAGTTGTAACACATACTGGGGTAGTGTAACATATACTAGGGTAAGTTGTAACATACTCTGGTAGTGTAACAGACTGGGGTAGTGAAACATACTGGGGTAGTGTATCACATACTGGGGTAGTGTATCACATACTGGGGTAGTGTAACATACTGGGGTAAGTTGTAACACACACTGGGGTAGTGTAACACATACTGGGGTAGTGTAACATATACTAGGGTAAGTTGTAACATACTCTGGTAGTGTAACAGACTGGGGTAGTGAAACATACTGGGGTAGAGTATCACATACTGGGGTAGTGTAACATACTGGGGTAGTGTAACACATACTGGGGTAATGTAACATACTGGGGTAGTGTAAAACATACTGGAGTAGTGTAACATACTGGGGTAGTGTAAAACGTACTGGAGTAGTGTAACATACTGGGGTAGTGTAACATACTGGGGTAGTGTAACACATACTGGGGTAGTGTAACATACTGGGGTAGTGTAACACATACTGGGGTAGTGTAACATACTAGGGTAGTGTAACACATACTGGGGTAGTGTAAAAATACTGGGGTAGTGCAACACATACTGGGGTTGTGTAACATACTGGGGTAGTGTAACACATACTGGGGTAGTGTAACATACTGGGGTAGTGTAACACTGAGGTAACACATACTGGGGTAGTGTAACACATACTAGGGTGAGTTGTAACACATACTGGGGTAGTGTAACACATACTGGGGTAGTGTAACACATACTAGGGTAAGTTGTAACATACTGGGGTAGTGTAACATACTGGGGTAGTGTAACACATACTGGGGTAGTGTAACATATACTAGGGTAAGTTGTAACATACTCAGGTAGTGTAACAGACTGGGGTAGTGAAACATACTGGGGTAGTGTAACATACTGGGGTAGTGTAACACTGGGGTAGTGTAACATACTGGGGTAGTGTAAAACATACTGGGGTAGTGTATCATACTGGGGTAGTGAAACATACTGGGGTAGTGTAACACATACTGGGGTAACACATAGTGGGGTAGTGTAACACATAAGTTGTAAAATACTGGGGTAGTGTAACACATACTGGGGTAGTGTAAAACATACTGGAGTAGTGTAACATACTGGGGTAGTGTAAAACATGCTGGAGTAGTGTAACATACTGGGGTAGTGTAACACATACTGGGGTAGTGTAACACATACTGGGGTAGTGTAACATACTGGGGTAGTGTAACACATACTGGGGTAGTGTAACATACTTGGGTAGTGTAACACATACTGGGGTAGTGTAACACATACTAGGGTAGTGTAACACATACTGGGGTAGTGTAAAAATACTGGGGTAGTGCAACACATACTGGGGTAGTGTAACATACTGGGGTAGTGTAACATACTGAGGTAACACATACTGGGGTAGTGTAACACATACTGGGGTAGTGTAACACATACTAGGGTGAGTTGTAACACATACTGGGGTAGTGTAACACATACTGGGGTAGTGTAACATACTGAGGTAACACATACTGGGGTAGTGTAACACATACTGGGGTAGTGTAACACATACTAGGGTGAGTTGTAACACATACTGGGGTAGTGTAACACATACTGGGGTAGTGTAACATACTGGGGTAGTGTAACACATACTGGGGTAGTGTAACATACTAGGGTGAGTTGTAACACATACTGGGGTAGTGTAACACATACTGGGGTAGTGTAACACATACTGGGGTAGTGTAACACATACTGGGGTAGTGTAACATACTTGGGTAGTGTAACACATACTGGGGTAGTGTAACACATACTAGGGTAGTGTAACACATACTGGGGTAGTGTAAAAATACTGGGGTAGTGCAACACACACTGGGGTAGTGTAACATACTGGGGTAGTGTAACATACTGAGGTAACACATACTGGGGTAGTGTAACACATACTGGGGTAGTGTAACACATACTAGGGTGAGTTGTAACACATACTGGGGTAGTGTAACACATACTAGGGTAAGTTGTAACATACTGGGGTAGTGTAACACATACTGGGGTAGTGTAACATATACTAGGGTAAGTTGTAACATACTCAGGTAGTGTAACAGACTGGGGTAGTGAAACATACTGGGGTAGTGTAACATATACTGGGGTAGTGTAACACATACTAGGATAAGTTGTAACATACTGGGGTAGTGTAACACTGGGGTAGTGTAACATACTGGGGTAGTGTAAAACATACTGGGGTAGTGTATCATACTGGGGTAGTGAAACATACTGGGGTAGTGTAACACATACTGGGGTAGTGTAACACATACTGGGGTAACACATAGTGGGGTAGTGTAACACATAAGTTGTAAAATACTGGGGTAGTGTAACACATACTGGGGTAGTGTAACACTGGGGTAGTGTAACATACTGGGGTAGTGTAACACATACTGGGGTAGTGTAACACTAGGGTAGTGTAACATACTGGGGTAGTGAAACATACTGGGGTAGTGTAACACATACTGGGGTAGTGTAACATTCTGGGGTAGTGTAACACATACTGGGGTAGTGTAACACATACTGGGTTAGTGTAACATACTGGGGTAGTGAAACATACTAGGGTAGTGTAACACATACTGGGGTAGTGTAACACATACTGGGGTAACACATAGTGGGGTAGTGTAACACATAAGTTGTAACATACTGGGGTAGTGTAACATACTGGGGTAGTGTAACAAATACTGGGGTAAGTTGTAACACATACAGGGGTAGTGTAACATACTGGAGTAGTGAAACATACTGGGGTAGTGTAACACATACTGGGGTAGTGTAACATACTGGGGTAGTGTAACACATACTGGGGTAGTGTAACACATACTGGGGTAGTGTAACATACTGGAGTAGTGTAACATACTGGGGTAGTGTAACACATACTAGGGTAAGTTGTAACATACTGGGGTAGTGTAACATACTGGGGTAGTGTAAAACATACTGGGGTAGTGTAACATACTGGGGTAGTGTAAAACATACTGGGGTAGTGTAAAACATACTGGGGTAGTGTAACATACTGGGGTAGTGTAACATACTGGGGTACTGTAACACACTGGAGTAGTGTAACATAATGGGGTAAGTTGTAACATACTGGGGTAGTGTAACACATACTGGGGTAACACATAGTGGGGTAGTGTAACACATACGTTGTACCATACTGGGGTAGTGTACACATACTGGGGTAGTGTAACATACTGGGGTAGTGTAACACATACTGGGGTAGTGTAACATACTGGGGTAGCGTAACACATACTGGGGTAGTGTAACACATACTGGGGTAACACATACTGGGGTAGTGTAAAACATACTAGGGTAAGTTGTAACACATACTGGGGTAGTGTAACACATACTGGGGTAGTGTAACACATACTTTGTAACATACTGGGGTAGTGTAACACATACTGGGGTATTGTAACACATACTGGGGTAAGTTGTAACACATACTGGGGTAGTGTAACACATACTGGGTAGTGTAACACATACTGGGGTAGTGTAACACTGGGGTAGTGTAACACATACTGGGGTAGTGAAACATACTGGGGTAGTGTAACACATACTGGGGTAGTGAAACATACTGGGGTAGTGTAACATACTGGGGTAACACATACTGGGGTAGTGTAAAACATGCTAGGGTAAGTTGTAACACATACTGGGGTAGTGTAACACATACTGGGGTAGTGTAACACATAAGTTGTAACATACTGGGGTAGTGTAACACATACTGGGGTATTGTAACACATACTGGGGTAAGTTGTAACACATACTGGTGTAGTGTAACACATACTGGGGTAGTGTAACATACTGGGGTGTGTAACACATAAGTTGTAACACATACTGGGATAGTGTAACACATGCTGGGGTAAGTTGTAACACATACTGGGGTAGTGTAACACATACTGGGGTATGTTGTAACACATACTTGGGTAGTATAACATACTGGGGTGTGTAACACATAAGTTGTAACACATACTGGGATAGTGTAACACATACTGGGGTAAGTTGTAACACATACTGGGGTAGTGTAACACATACTGGGTTAAGTTGTAACATACTGGGGTAGTGTAACATACTGGGGTAAGTTGTAACATACTGGGGTAAGTTGTAACATACTGGGGTAAGTTGTAACAGGGGTAATACTGGCTTGCAGTCTCCGCTATAATTCATCGGGTTGAGGTCAGGACTCTGTGCAGGAAAGTCAAGTTCCTCCACACCAAACTCACTCATCCATGTCTTTAAGGACCTTGCTTTGTGCACTGGTGCACAGTCATGTTGGAACAGGAAGGGGCCATCCCCAAACTGTTCCCACAAATTTGGGCGCATTAAATTGTCCAAAATGTCTTGGTATGCTGAAGCACTGAGGGTTCCTTTCACTGGAACTAAGGGGCCAAGCCCAACCCCTGAAACCCCATGCCATAATCCCCCCTCCAGCAAACTTTACACTTGGCATAATGCAGTCAGGAAAGTACTGTTCTCCTGGCAAACGTCAAACCCAGACCCGTCCATGGGATTGCCAGACAGAGAAGCGTGATTGGTCACTCCAGAGAACACGTCTCTGCTCTAGAGTCCAGTGGCGGCGTGCTTTACACCATTGCATCCGATTGGACTTGGTGATGTAAGGCTTGGATGAGCTGCTTGGCCATGGAAACCCATTCCATGAAGCTCTCTACTCAATGTTCTTGAGCTAATCTGAAGGCCACATGAAGTTTGGTGGTCTGTAGCTATTGACACTGCAGAAAATTGGCAACTTCTGCGCACTGTGACCCTCAGCATGCGCTGACCCCGCTCTGTGATTTTACGTGGCCTACCACTTCATGGCTGAGTTGCTGTTGTTCCCAATTGCTTCCACTTTGTTATAATACCACTAACAGTTGACTGTGGAATATTTAATAGCAAGGAAATTTCACGAATGGACTTATTGCACAGGTGGCAACCTATCACGGTACCACGCTTGAATTCACTGAGCTCCTGAGAGCGATCCATTCTTTCACAAATGTTTGAAAAAGCGTCTGCATGCCTAGTGCTTGATTTTACAGACCAGTGGCCATGGAAGTGATTGGAACACCTGAATTCAATGATTTTACTTTTGGCAATATAGTGTAGATAGGCTAAAGAATTTTGTGCTTTCAAAAGACTCAAACAATTCTAAAAACGATTAATAGGCTATTTTTCACGATTATTTGATTCGTTGACTGCCCTTGTTTTGGTTTAAAAATATATTATAGTAAAAAAAAGCATTTAATACATTTGAATTACAATCTTTTCTCTTTAGGTCATCATGTATCTAGCAGATAGAAAATTATAGCTGTCAACTTAATGCAAAGTAATTTTTTAACTTTTTATGTTGGATAAAATCTCCAAAATTAGTAAATGTTAATATTTTTGACATAATACGCAAATTTGCTTCCCAGCACTGGTACGTCTTTAAGATGTCTGCTATTAAGATGTCTTTAAGATTGCCTATTCTGGAAAACATCTGTAGTGTACTACAAACGTTTCATAAGCATCTTAGAAACAGCAGTTTTACATACATTCTAGATCATAAACATCTTAAAGACGTTTTCTAAATGTCTATTTAACATCTGACGGCTCAGATAGCACATGTACGTCTCTAAGATGTCTGTTAACATCTCCTGACTTTCTGTGGTCATTAAAAACCTCAGGATGTCCTTTGGAAAAAGAGTAGGGGTGTAACCCCGTCATCCTGGCCAATTTTGCCCATTGGCCTCTGTCCATCATGGCCTCCTAATAATCCCTATATATACGATTGGCTTCATCACGCCTCTCCACCATAAACTGGTGTGTGGTGGGAGTTCTGGCACAATATGGCTGCCGTCGCATCATCCAGGTGGATGCTGCACACTGGTTGAGAAGATCCCCCCTTCCATGTAAAGCGCTCTGAGTACCCAGAAAAGTGTGAATTATTATATGTTAAAGAGCAGTTCATCTGCTGTATCTGATAAATATCTTTAAAAAGTCAGTTTTATATACTCATAAACATCTTAACGACATTTTCTAAATGTCTACTTAACATCTGACAGGAAATGTCTTAGAGACATATTGCAGATGAGTAATACATCAAATCTCTGTGATGTATGTATGCCATTTTATTACATAAATCCAATAATTTAGACAACACCGTCTTTGCAAAAACACGCGTACTGTTGTTGATGCACAGCTACTTGAAAATAGCTGTCTTTATATTTAAGAGGGATGCACTCACACGGGATCATCATGCTTGCTATAGGGCGTCAATATGTTTCAAAAGCCCTGTGCATTAGTGTAGTATTCATATTACCTCATTTGACCTTTGATGCAAAGCTTTAACCACAACACATTACACTGGATTGCTATTACTCCACTGTAACTCAAACTTCCCTCAAACTTTCAGGCGCAGAAATAACTTTTCATTCATGACAATGAGTGACGCATTTCGTATCTTTGTGCATGAATGTTAATTACTCATTATCAGTTTATATTCATGAGCTGATCACCAGGGCTTCGGATGCCAGTGACGCATCCAGTCACATGACACTGCTGCTGGTGACGTACGGCGTGAGTTTCTTTCCCCGTCTGTTTAACACACTCTCTCTCTCTCTCACACACACACTCGACTGGACATAAACAAGAGTGAAGGGCCTTTGTGCTACACTCATCACTGTATCTATCCTCCAGCACAAGCTGACTTGAGTTGTGTTTATTGTGTGTATGGCAGCTGAAGCTGCGCGTCTCTGACGGGATTTGGCTCTTGCCCGCGGGTGAGTTTGTGTTTGACTTTTATTGTTACACATCGACGTCCTAATCTATCATTAACAGCAGCTATGCTGCACTGATACAGTTAAAGTGACTGACTGCTGCTCTGTGAGTGAGTGAGTGAGTGAGTGTGTGTGTGTAATGGCGACAGGAAGAAGGGGTGGAGATGTAGTTTGTGGTTATGGTTTTTTAATATGTGATCATATTTCATAATATTAGTATTCATATACATTGAAGTTGATCAGGATAACGGCACACGTGTGTGATCAGAGCATGCACAATAATGTATGTGAGTTACTAGTGCTCATGTAATCTGCTTTAATAGTTTCATTTTAAAGTTGAATGTATCAATTTTAATTATTATTTAAACATATTTCCAGGCTGTCATCTAGTTTCAATTTTTAATGAACTCCTTATGTGATCAGAACTCAAAATATATCAGTGACAGTGGACATGTTTTAGTTATGTTTAGTGAAAGAGTGATATATGGGGCAATATTTGGTTATTTTGAGATTATTGTTTGAATTTTAACATTTCTGATTCTGCTTCTCGATTCCTAATTTCAATTCACATTTATTCTAAGTCTTATTCCACAACATTTTATTGTAGCTGAATAACATGAACAAAAATCAACAGGCTAAAGAACATTTACACAAGGAACTTTTGCTTATGGTTTAAAAACATTATTGAAGGCAAGTAAACGCTAAGTAATAATAATAACAATAAAAAAAGAACAAATAAACAAGTGAGATATGATTGAAATAAACCGTTTTAAGATTTCAAACCGTAATCAAATGTAAAACAACACTGCACTTTATGAACAAAATATACATTACAAATATAGCTACAAAAGTGATTCAGTCAAGAACAGCTTTGTGTTTTGTTCGATTAACGTTATTATAGAGACGGCAGCGGGAATATCAGGCTGCTGTCACTTTAAGAGCTAATATACTGTCACACGTGATTTTTCTCAACAGTTTGCGCTCACTTAAGACTGTGTTTATGAGGATATTTTGACATTTTTGTGTGTGTTTGTCCGTTCAAGTGAAAAAAAAAAAAACACGGAAGAGAGAACTCAGTTTAGTATTGCGCACTATTTATAGTATGAAAGGCGGCATTATGCAGACCGTAAACAACGCACAAGTCTTCTTGCGCTTGAATGGTTAAAATGCGCTCACAGGAACCGTTAAGCGGGGTCGAAATGCACGTTTCTCATCGAATCACCGGTTCTTGGGAATTTGGAACCGGTTCTCGATACCCGACCCTACCAATAACGGACAGATTGACTGATAAACAAGTCCGTGTCAGATTTAAAATATACCAGTTGGACGGTGTGCATTATAAATGTAGCTTTATTAATGTTACTGTAAAACTTGACAAGTGTTTATTTAAATTTGCATAATTGCTATCATTAAGTTGTTGTTCCTACATTTTTCCCGTTGTCCACCCTGCACTAACATTATCAGTATCAGTCATTTCAAGTACAGTCACTTGCTTGCGTCACGTTTATGAATGATCATCCACACTTAGTCAGTGAAGTTTAGTGGTAAAGGCTGAAACTGATAAACATCTTTTTACATCAAGCACATGAAGTCAGTTTCTGTCCTGAAGCTCAAGGCTGTCTGAGGTGAACTTGCAGTCAAACAGTAGATCTGATGTCAGGCCTCTCCTCCTCAGTCATGGTGAAAATGCTCTTTTACATCTCAATAACTGTGACGTATTATTCAGAACTATTACCTTGAAAGCAGATCTCGGTTTTGTTTTCATGATGTATTAACACTGTTATCAGTTTTCTACGACTGTGGGAAGAAACGAAAACCCTAAATCATCAGTACAGTGGCTCTAGAAAACTGGGGTTAAGGTTCTGTCTGTCTTGTTTTACTTTCCTCTCCTTCTTCCCAGTGTCCAGGTGGGATTATTGCAAATCTTTCCCCTCACAAATCATGGAAGCGTTCCCTTGGCTCGGTCTGAATCAGGACGAGGGTTGCGGGTCCCTGCGCTGTGCTATCTAGCGGCTGTGGTCTGGTCAGCAGGAGCTGGCATTGCACTGCCTCGCTGGTTAGGAGACTGTGATGTCAGCCATTTTAGGTTGGACAGCAGAGCGTGTGGTGTGCCGCCATTTTTTTTTTTCCCCCTCTTCCATTTTTAACTGAGCCTTAACACCTTATGTGCTGGCGACGTCGAATCTGTGCCACTCTGCATTTAAAAAGCATTGGCACCTTATTATAATGACATTGGTGTAGTTGTATTTGGAATAATAACCAAACTGAGCAAAACATACCAAAAAGCCATACTGTGCCGCTTTTTGGGCTATTTGACGAAGAGGTAAATGTGACCCCCACAAATTGGACTAACTTTTGTGAATTCTTTACATTTTATTGACTATGTTACAGTAGACTTTTATTAGCAATTTTAGTTACAGTTGAAGTGCGACTGAGAGTCAACATGCATTGAACGAGGGAACGCCATGTGATTGACAATGAGTGAGAACAACCACACCTATCCCACACAGTCTGAAATAAGATCAGGGCCTGCTGTCGCCTCTCGTAGCGTCCGGAAAAACAAGCCAGGGGCCGAACGCTGCCCATGGGTTGACCACTGTGTGTAGTAGAGCGTTAATTCAGTGTGTATGTGAGGTGTGTGTGTGTGTGTGTGTGTGGGGGGTTGCCATGGGGATAGTAACACACCAGTGGTGCTGACGACCCGTCTCCCTGCAGACTGGGCTGAACTTGTTGAAGGAGAGCAAGAGAGACAGAGAGGGAATGGGGGAGGGGAGGCGAGCAGGCAAACCGACGGTGGGGTACATGTGTTTTTGCCAAAGCAAACATAACAGATAGTGAATAGATCGTAACCCCAACTGCACCAAGCCAATGTGTAACATCCGAACAAGATAACATACGCCAATGTGTAACAAGAATTTGTCAGTTTAGGCACTGCTGTGTCACACAGGACATGTGATATTGTTTATTTACGTGTCCTCCAGGCAGAGAGACACATACTCTGTGTGTTCGTAGTGAAGCCACAGGACGATCTGAGTGTATAGGCCTCAAACATTTAAAGTTGGTATTCATACCTTTCAGCGTCAACAGACGTGTTTGCTCAAGGGTAAAGAAGATCTGCACTCTTGCAGACAGGCATGCATTACATTTAAGTATTGCCAAACAAGTCCATGACCTTTTGTCTCAGTCAGACCCTAAATGCTACAGCATTTTTTTAGCATGTCAGAATAGACCTGGGCTGTGTTTCTGCGACCAGTGGTCTCTACGATCAACTTAGCTCAACGATGCTTTTGGTAAACTTGTGGGTGTACATTTGTCCACGCAACATTTTTCTTACATTGTTACATTAGACAGACACTCCATTCGTTTTTGTAGATGTGGGTTGCTATAGTGCTTTTCATGTATCCTCAGCTTTTTCGAGAGGCGCTCGATGCAAACGGCAGCTTGGCTCCCAGGTTGACCACTCGCTAAATAGCTCATGGTGGAACATTCCAGAGTCTTTGGACTGAGCCAGAGAGGAGGAGGAGGAGGAGATGGGGGGGGGGTAACGGCTCTGTGATTGTTGGATGAGGGTGAAAAAAGGGTGTGGGTGATGGGGGTAGGGATGGGGAATTGGTATCAAGGCAAAAAAATTCCTTGGTGAAACACCTCACTGCTTCCTGCGACAGTTAATGGCCCCTCCCCAACTTCCCAACACATGTGTACACACACACTCGCACCTCGGCCCAAACTCTCTTGCCCTGCCCCCACACGTCTTCTCGTCCTCAGGGTCTGACCCACATGATGGATGTCAGGCCCGCCTACCGCACAACCCCTTTGTGTTGGTTATCTGACCCAGCAGCGTTGGCAGGGCTGTGCCCCTCATGCAAACCTGAATGGCAACGCTGCAAGCTAAAACGAAGGGCATTTCCATCTGGGAAAAACAGGAGATGCATGGCATTGTGTTCTGTTTGCAAGGATGAACCTCCACTTACCCTCCGACAAACACATGATCACCTAGAAGTACGCGATTTAGTATCTTCCATCTTTGCTCTGAGCTTTTTGAGGCAATCATCATGTGACTAGTCACTCTGAAGCTGCAGGAATGGCAAATGGCTGATGCCACCACAAGAACGTGCACAGCTCAAGTGGTACTATGATGAAGAACAAAAAATTAGAGTAACATTTTGCATCTTTAAGAGCCCTCCAGGTTGGGCATCTTCTAAACTAAAACAAAATAATGATGAAGTGATTTATTTGTTATTTGGAAAAAGTTTTATATAGATGATTGAATGGCCCTCAATGGAGAGTGATATGTTTTGGGTCCAGATAGAGTAGTTACTGCATCTACCAGCAGGGGCTAACTAGACCATGTTAAAGGGATAGTTCACCCAAAAATGAAAATGATCCCATGATTTACTCCCCCTCAAGCCATTCTAGGTGTATATGACATTCTTCTATCAGACGAATACAATCAGAGTTATATTAAAAATGTCCTGGCTCTTCCAAGCTTCATGGCAGCCCAAAATTTGAAGGCCAAAAAAGTGTAACGCCTCTTGCAGTTCAAAACGCTTGCGCTACGTCCGACGCCATCATCGTGCCAGTTGCTCTTTCTTCGTAAGTTGAATGCGGAAGGCGGTCCGCCGGAAGCTAGATATTTTACATAGAGTTTATAACGTGTTAAATATGGATATTTTTCTTACACAAACCCATCAAGTTGCTTCAGAAGGCATGTATTAACCCCTGGAGCCACGTGGAGTACTTTTGTAATGGACGGATGCACTTTTTTTTGGGCTTCAGATTTTGGGCTGCCATTATAAAGCTTGGAAGAGCCAGGACATTTTTAATATAACTCTGATTGTATTCGTCTGATAGAAGAATGTCATATACACCTAGGATGACTTGAGGGGGGTAATTTTCATTTTTGGGTGAACTATCCCCGTAACAGACTAAACCTTCAAGAGGTCCACTTTCTATATTTCCTTCCTAGCGAAGGTCCCGACAATTTTTTTTGAACAGTTATAAATTTCCATCTGGCCAGCAGTAGTACTTTATAAAAGAAAAGAAAAAAACAGTCAAAATATTCATCAAAGATGAGAAAAACAGTTTATCACAAACAAACAAAAACCAAAAAATTTTATATGAAAGGTAAATTTGATCAGACTACATTTAGATAGCCATGTGACAGATACTGTGTGGGGTTCAGGGTTTTCCTCTTGAACCATTGACCTCCGGACCATTTTTATATTTTGCTTAAAATGAGTATTTACCAGAAACAAACAATATATAATGATAAATACGCCTTCATCATGAGAAGAAAACAAAGTAATTTCAAAGTTTTAATTTTCTTTCCTTGCCATACACATAATTTTCCCAATTATAACATTGTTTATTATGAAATGTTCTTAAAGGGGTCATAACACACAGAGTTTCTGCCAGTCTCATGCTAATCTTGAGTACCTCCGAAGAGTCTTTAGTTTGATCATATTTATAAAAGACAGATACGCTGTACCGATTCTTTCTGAAAACAGCCCAACTCATGGAGGAGTGCAGGGGGTGGAGCTAAAGAGTCATGAGCACACACACACACACACACACACACACACACACACACACACACACACACACACAATACATCATGGCATTATCCCTGGATAACTCTCGATTCACTATATGTTCATATTGTTCACATTATATGCACTGACGCGCCGATTGCCAACAAAACACACATTTGATGCAGTTTCACTCACCGCCTGCGGTTTCCAGTCGTGACCGGGAACAAACAGGAACCAATAAATACACTTGCAGAACTCCAGAAAAACTGCATGCACAGTTCCCTTAATTCTGGGTTATTTGGGAAGCTGAACCAGGTTATTTCCCTCACAACCAGAAACACACTTATTTAGTGACGTTGTTGATTTTGAAACAGAATGACCGCTGCCGATGGCTCCCGTAACCCGAATGAAGCTCGTTGATGACCATGCTCTCGCTCTGGTTGGTGTGTGTGTGTGTGTGTGTGTGCGCGCGCACGCGATCATCTGGGAGAAGTGCCCATACAAGGAATTCCGCCCTTTATGATGTCATACAGGGCCATACTCGAAAAAAAAAAAAAACCTTTCAGCAACTTATTCGAATCCTGAAGGAGTGTATTTGACACAGAAATACTCTGACATACGTCCAACTTTTTTTAATTTTTGGCCATATTTAGCATGAGAATCAACTCTTTAACAGTGTAAATAAGTCAGAATGCATGAAATGGCATTAGACCCCCCTTTAACATGCTGATTTATAATGCTAAATGTAGATGAAAAGCGTCTTTTAATGGTTGGTATCATATATATGACAATGATATAAAAAATAACTGTATTTTTCACTGTGTTTCTGCTACTGTTGTTAAAATAACGGCGTCACCTGCAGCTCTTAATGTGGCACTCTATGTCTTTAGTGGGAGAGAGAAGCAACGCACACAGAACACGGGAGCACATTTGACCCTAGACAAAAGTATTAGGATATAGCACCCGAAAGAAGATCATTTCCATAAACGACCCTGAGCGTTTGTGGTGTGAACCGCTGTGCTGTTTTGACACGCTGCTAACTTTAAACCGTAGAAATGGTCAGTGGTGCTACCGTTTTCATTATGTTGGAACCAAACCAGGGTCTGGAACTGACCCGCAGACAGCTATTTGAGGATTCCTGTGGCCAGTTGCAAACATAGCCGCTAAGTTAAGACTGTGTCTTAAGAACTAGTCTGACTAACTAGCAACTAGATAGGATTAATCAGTCTTACTTTTTCAGATTCAAATTAGACCAGTCTACCTTTTTATACCAAATTATGACCCGTCTTGAATGAAACAATTAGATGACTAAGGCCCTGTCCCAAATGGCACCCTAAAGATTCGCGGTCTTCCTACGAGTCCGCACTTTTGTGACGTAACGACACTTTGACTGTCAGGAAGAAGTGTGCTGTAGAGCTCGCATTAGTGTGGGCTCGACAAAAGTGCACATCAAGGGCACATATCGCGAGCCCTTCTGAATCCTTAATTGACAAATAGGACACCCCACTACGGTCTCGTGGACTTAACGGACACGCGCACACGGCAGCCATTGTAAATCCACAAGACTGAAAGTGCAAATAAGGTGTGTCATTTGGGACAGGGCGTAACTTGTAAGACTAGTCAAAGCAGTTTATGCAACCAGCCACTGGACTAAACCTTACGAGTCTCTATGTGACACAGTAGAATTGGGTGAAGTTGTAGTACTCCCAGAAGACTTGTCAGCTTGGTTATCAGTCATGGATAGCTCTGCAGTATTGGAAACATGTTCTCATTGGCATCATTGTGGACCTCTCTTATTATGATGTATTGGTCTATTTGTGCCCCCCTTCCCCAAACCACTTTCCTTTTGAGGGTTAACTTGGAGCTGAGAAACCGTGCTGCCCTGTTCTTGGGTATGTCAAAGATTAGTCGATTTGAGAGAAGTGGCCTATATTTCTAGCAGTTGCCATTAGAAGCAGAAATGAACTGCAGTGGCTTTTTTACTGTGTTTGTTTGGTGAATACACGGTTGCATTTGTTGTTTGGATGTGCATACATATTGAAATTAATGTTTTTCGGACGTTTTTGGTATGGTCCGATCAATCAGGGTTTGATTGATAGTATGCAAAACTTTTCATAGTGGGGATGGGTTGTGAGAACTCTCTGTAAACAGAATGAATGTGGCTCAGTCATCAGAGAGACACAAAAGCAGCTGTTCTCTTTCAGTGTGAAAGACATTTTAAAAATGGGTCAATAGCACTGATCTGTATAAATGACTGGATTGCTCCCTTCGTTCTAAACTGGCATCAGGCGGTGACGCCACCGGAAGTGTTTGAGTGGCCATCTTGCTATCCCCTACCGACAGAGGGCATTGTTGACCTACAGCCAGAACACTGACCTAAAATCACACGATTCGCAGCGTCTCAGTCTCACAGGATTAGTTTCACGACGTATGCATGTAAATGAATAGTTACTTCAGATGTTATCTGTAATGTTTATGGTCTTTTGGAGAGGAAAAGTCATATATATATATATTGGAATTGCTTTTCTTACTTAGTATTTTTGTCTTGTTTCCAGTCCAAATATCAAAAAATTCTTACATTTTAAGAAGGCAAGCAAAAGTTATTGTCTTGTTTTGGGAAAAAAATAACTTGATTAAATGATCTTAAAATAAGCAAAATAATCTGCCAATGAGGTAAGCAAAATAATCTCGTTTTCTGTTTGAATTTAGATTTTGCTTACCCCGTTGGCAGATTATTTTGCTTATTTTAAGCAAAAACTCACTTAATTTTGAGTTATTTTCCCCGAAACAAGACAGTAATTTTTATTTAGTCTAGTAGATGCTTCTTGTTTTTAGATATTTGGACTAGAAACAAGACAAAAAAAACTAAGTAAGAAAAGCATTTTTTTGCATTATACTGCTGAACAAACACAAAATGCATTTCTTTATGCATGTAATCATGGAGGAAATATTAAGCATTAACATATATCTGTTTAGTTGCAGAAACCGATTTGAATAGCTTATACAATAAAAGGTAATACAAGCCTGTGTTACTATATTGTATTAAAATTCAAAGTTTGCCATGCGTTATCTCAGAAATAAAGCAGCGAGTGTTCGCTGTCTGAATAAGTTATGATGCATGTATTTTATTTCCAGATTGAGCAACATCTATTTCAGGCTCTTATAGACGTAATTTATGGTGTTTGCAGTTTCCATATGAGTAAAGTGTTATGTTGTTGAATTATTAATTTAATCATCGTTTAAATCATTAACTGCTTTGAAATGCATGCTTTTAATGAAATCATAGTTAACATATTTGCAGTTAGCCTACTGTATGAATAAAAACAATGCTACAGCACAACATGAATACATAAACACAACAGTACAAGGGCATTTCAGGTTACAAGTAGGGCTGGAACCATTTGACCTGAAATCAAAATCTCGATTAACTGAACAGAACACCTCGATTACGATTCATTCATATTTTGCTCTTATTTTTTTCCTGCATTGAAATTTTTTTGGGCGGCCGCCAAGCTTTATTCAGTTATTGTGATTTATGAGTGATCAGTGGTTCTCCACCTTTTTTCAGTGATGTACCCCCTGTGAAATATTTTTTCAGCCAAGTGCCCCCTAACCAGCGCAAAGCATTTTTGGTTTGGAAAAAAAAAAAAAGACTTAAAACCGAGCACTGCCATCAGTGTCTGATTTATTAAAGTCTGGAACAGATAAACACGTACAAAATTCAAACATTTGAAAAAAAGAAACTGACTACATTGCAAATATTTCTCATCACTAAAATGTAGTGAAAACTGACCATATTTCTGAAATGGAAACCGGGGACATTTCCTATTTGAGGTCAAAATATCACTAAAAATCTCATTTGTTATCATGTTTTAATTAAAAAACAGGGACAATACATTTTTTAATGTTGTTGTTGTTGTTGTTGTTGTGGAGTCCCTAATATTATTATTAACATTAATAATTATTATGATTTAGTTTGATTATTAGGATTTTTGGTCTGGATTTAATACAATTAAAAACAAGAAGAAAAAACAAACAAACAATGAAAACAGTTAATGGTAACAAACACATTACAAAAATAAAACAAATATGATCAATAAAACTAAGTGTATGCAAGTTTATACTTTATAAATTACTTCAAGTTTTGTTTCGTTTATACATGAAAATAATTTTAAGCAATAAATGTAATAATTTAAATTTTCGGATTATTTTAAGCAGGACGTATGTGTATTCTGCACATGTATTGGTTGCAGGTGTAATTGTTTGGGGTTTGTTAAGTTATAGCTCAGATGTGCGGTAGTCTCTGCGTTGTGACTGCGTCCCGCACGCTGTCCAGGCTCTGTTATAAATAGGGTTGGGTATCATTTGGGTTTTCTACGATACCGGTGCCAAACCGGTACTTTTAAAACGGTACCGGTGCCTGAACCGATACTTTTAATTAAAAAAAGAGCCACAAAACGATGGTGGATGACAATAAAGAATGGCTTTTAATTTATTTATTTTTTTTAATAAATGTATTAACTTTAAAGTATACTTAAATGTATAAATAAATAAAAAACACAACAAGTTCACTTAAATTCACAGTAAAACCTAACCCAACTACACCAGGCCTAATTCAACACCATAACAGTAACAGTACTAATAACAGCAAAGTATTCTTGGTATGCTACAAACCATCTTCAAGGTGCAGCTTTATTTTGCATAAATATGACCATATTCGCTGGCTAAATATTTTAGAACGCATCGCCTTATTGTTTCCATGGCGACGCGTCGTGTTTCTCACATGACGCACAGCAGCCGCAATAGCGCTGTATCACAGATGTAGGCTATCGGTTTTATTCCGTTTTTTATTTTATTTTTTTAAAATTCAAAATACACAAACTTGTTAACTATGTCATGAACTATCTGATATTCTGATTTTCAAATATGTGCGAGCGAATGTGTTCGTTGATCTATAATGCACGCTGCGCGCCGCCATGTTAGTTTCAGAGAATCGGATCTGTCGGATTTACATCACGTCTCATGTTGTCAAGTGACCGGTGAACTGGGAGAAGAACAGAGTAAACCATATAGTTAACTATATAATGTGTATTTGATATAAATAAGACACGTAGTCAAATTATAACTGTCTGAAATGATCATTATTGCCGCTGCCATAGACATCCGTGTGTGTTTTTGCTAGTACTTGTGTGCATTTAAATGTCTGAAAACTAAAATAAACATGATGCGGTTGAAAACACTCAATAGTTGTGATATGTGACGAGCGCTGAGCGCGTCTGTCTCTGGCTCGGCGCCAGTCAAAGCCCGAAAGCACGTTTCAATTAAAGTGGCACCGAAATCTGCGTTCTGATTCGGTCCGGTACATACCGGTTATGTAGGGTTTCGGTACCCAACCCTAGTTATAAAGCACATACAAACAATATTACTTGACATGAAAAACGAATAGTTAGTATGTTACTACCTTGAAAGTGATAACGAGGTTTCTTTTGATATTTGGCGATCGCTCTGTCTGCTCTCGACCATAGACCATAAAAAAGCTCTAGGGATGGGCGTATCGATATATCGATACTGATGTGAGCATCGAAAAGTATCGATACTCAAATAAAAATATCGCGATACTAAGGTTTTTTTTGGTTTTTGTTTTACCAGTAATTTTGTTTATTTCAAAAGATTATTTTATGTATACAATACGAATACCCGATGTTGCCGAATAGTTGTGTAGTATAGGACTATTTTCCTGCTCACCTGAACGCATGCAAATGCTGCAAGACAGAACCGGTCGATCACAGAGGCTCACTGATGACACTGTGTTCAAACAGAGCCGCGTTCCCAAAACCATCATAAGAAACCGCTGATGCTTTTGGGACCGCGGCCCAGAACAATGCTCATCAGAACACAGAAAAATACGCTTGAGTTATTTCACAATAAAACAAGAAATATTGTGTTGATCTTGATCATGTTCTACTCTGTAACTAATATTAATATAAATCATACACTATCAGAATAAAAAGGTTGCATTTTATGGGTGCAACGTTCTGTCACCGGCAGTCCCTTATGAAAATGAACCATGGTTTATTTTTTTTATTACCGTAGTTCAACTAGTATTTGTAGATTTCCATGGTTACCACTACAAGTTTACAAAATGTGTAAAAAAAAATAAATAAAAAAAAGTTGCATAAGTTGCAATTAAGGCATATTGAATGTTAAAATGCCTTTCAAATATAATGTTAAGTGGGTATCTTTACCTATTTTACTCTTAGTAATTGTAATCATTTAATAAATGTAATCATTTCAAAGTTCAGTTTAGAAGTATCGGTATCGATATATCGGTGATACTGGCCTTGAAACTATCGGTAGCGTATCGAAAACAAAATAAATGGTATGGCCCATCCCTAAAAAGCTCTCGACTCGGTACGTTCTCCATGAAGTAGTAGCAGCGCGCGCGCGCGACCAAGTCGAGTCAACGTAGCTCACAGCGCCATCTGCTGGTGAAATAATCACTGCACGGCTGCTCCTAAAACCAGCAGCTGATATATTTGATGATGCTTGGGCGCTTTTTTTCCCCCTCAAATATCTGCGGGTTGTTTGGAACGGGGACATTTCCAGGGACAGCTCCGGTTGGGGACAGAACATTAAAAACCAGGACTGTCCCCGGGAAACGGCCAGGTGGCATATCCTGCTGGGACCCAGGAAAAAAAAAAAGTTTAAATTCATGTCATTACATTGTTTAGAGCATAAGAAACAAACAAACAAACAAAAAAATGATATTTCATTCGTATGTTATGATATGTCCTCTGTAGCTGACTCGGTTGTTTAAAACATAAAATGACATGAAGTTGCACGTATAGGCAAAAACAATGGGATTTATTTTTAATCACCAATCAATTTAAAACTTTGTTTAAAGATGATTCTGAACTATGTTATGAAAGATATAACGAAATGCATTGATATACCATTTTACTTTATGCAATATGTGGGTAAAATGGGCATACTTGGATTTTCCCATTCAGTGCAATCTATCCACACACTGCATCTAATTTGCATATTAATGTGTTCTTGGTGCAACATATAACGAGAAAAGAAGTGTAACAATGGAAGTAATAATTGGCAACATTTTCATAATCATATCTAGTATTTCATTGATATTTCATTGACTATTGATGTGTAATTTCTTTCCCCATTCACTTGTTGTCTCCAGAATGCCTGATAAACAAGTCCTGGCGTCCTCTACAGTGGACATGTATGAAAGCAATGCCCTGTTCTGTAACAGAAAGTCCCCGTCACATTTTCCTGAGACGTTGATTCATAACAAACAATTTGAAAATTAATCAGATTTAAATAATAATTAAAAAAAAGATCATATTTCCATAAGAGTGCTTAAACATTAATGTCAGTCATTTTTAAAGGCCAAGCAGAAGTTGTTGTCCTGGTGAAACCGCCAAACATCTGTGAAAAGCCCCGAATGCTCTCCAGCACACCCAGACTGTGACATGTATGATGTCAGAGAAATTCACTAAAATATAGTGTCCACTGCAGTGGACAAAAGTCTATTCGTGGGTCCCAGGCGGCATATGACAGGTTGGGTCAAACCATCCTGGTATGGGGGAGACTGTGGGTTTTTAGGATACAGAAGTTGAATAGCCTACTGAATATAAAATTCATTTTATGAACTCCTACTTATATTTTCCTGAAATATTTATTACATAATTAATATTAAATATGATACTTTTTAAATATATGTAGGCTATATTTTAAAATCTCACGTACCCCCATTTGAGAACCCCTGCTGTAGACGACCGAGCTGCGCTTGCGATGGGGAACGAGCTCTTCAAAATGTTTTGGGTGTGAATTGCGCTCAAAAAACGTTGACTCTTCTCTGACCAGCGGACATAAACCATACTTTCAATAAACGGGAAAAAATGCTATCCAGTTATTTCTGTGTTGACAAATCTTTCGCGATGTTCACAGACGGGATTCGCACACAACGCGTCCGCTAATGTCCGATTCGCGACCAAATGACTCCTTTGAACCGAATCATTTTAACGACTGATCTGTCCAACACTGAACTCGCGAATCAGTTGAATCATTTACTCTGAAATGAGAACACAAGTGTGCTCACCCCATTTAGCAAGAGGGGATAGTAAGAATTTAGTTTATTATCCACAGTATTTCAGCTTATTTATATTGACTGTGTAGTAAAATAAATAGTCTAAAATCATTTAGTTTAGACTGGAGTGAGGGGAAACCAGAACATATTAAATTGTATATGGCAGAACATTTTTTAATTCTACGTTTTCATATTGATATGATTATATAGCAAAACAGTTATTTGTAAACAGTGTAAAAAAATGAGGAACAAAAGAAACAAACATCAAGGTAAGAGATCCTCCATGAGATATCAAATAAGATGATAAAATTTATTTTAAATTTATTGTCAGTATTGTGCTCGCAGATCACGTGGGTAGGGTACTTTTTTACTGTGTGTGTGTGTGTGGATGACCATGTCTGTCAGACATTTTTAACCCAGGAAAAACCCTGCTTTCCTTTTTTTTGCCCTCATAGTTCACTGATAAGGTTTGTGCTGTAAATATGCTCAACTATTAAAGGTGGGATATTTTTTTCTAATGAAAAATTGTATTTCCCTGTGATTTCAAAATACTTAAAGGAAACCGCTCCTTTTCAGCAGCTGTTGTCTATGGGTCGTAACATTTTCTTATTTCTGTTTGCTGTAGATACAGATAAATTAGCACAGCAGGCCTACATTACATTTATTTGAATGCATTAATGAGAGCGTGATTGTGTGTGTGAATTAGTCATACCGTCTCTATTAATTATGAAGCTGTGGTTTGTGGTTACTTCAAAGGTAGACGCATCTATGCTATAACGGTTGAGTTTCTAAGCTACTTTAGTGATAAATCAGAGGACAGTGTCAAATTAGTTTCTGCGCTCCTCTCTATTGTCTGTATGAGTGTCCGTGTGTCACAATATATGTGGCCTTAAAACACATACAACTAACAGTTTAAGTTTTGGGAGGGCGCAAGTAGGGATGCACGATATTGGATTTTTGCCGATATCCGATATGGCGATATTTTTCAGCTCATTTTGGCCGATGCCGATATGCGTTCGTTTTTTCCCTTTGTTTGGAAACAACACCATTTTGTCTCCTCACTAAAAGGATACTTGCTAAAGATAAATAAATGTTAATATACTCTTCTCATAAAAAGAACTTTATTAAAATCTCTGAAAATAACAATAATAAAGTCAGCGATTTTTCACCCCGGACAGATGCAGTTGTAACCTAAATATGTTATGTTTGGATTTAACGTTTGTGCACATGAGGTGGGGGTGGCATGACATCCGGTGATGCTGTCTTTAGCTTCAAATAAAACATTCTACAATTATTTTAGAGCTCCTTGGATTATTTTTCTCATCCATTTCATAAAATTGTATTACAGATTAATAAACTATATAAAAGTATTTAATTTACAAGTGTCATGCTTGATTCATTACTGATTTATTTATTCAGAAAAAGAAGTAACTTCAATTTATTTGTGTATTCTACTTTTCATTTTATTACTGTAACTGTGTAGTCTAGTAACTCTCGGCAGACCTGCGAGCTAGAAAAACCAAACTCTGGTCAGGCCAATCACATTGTGTATAGAGCCGGTGGGCGGGCTAAACATAATGACGGCAGAGTTGCTGCAGTTCCGCGTGCTACTAGAAAACAAAGAAGCTGACGAACAGCGATCTTTTGAATCGGCTTTCGCCACG
Source organism: Paracanthobrama guichenoti (assembly GCA_018749465.1). Taxonomy (NCBI): domain Eukaryota; kingdom Metazoa; phylum Chordata; class Actinopteri; order Cypriniformes; family Gobionidae; genus Paracanthobrama; species Paracanthobrama guichenoti. The sequence goes on along the minus strand of CM031965.1, from coordinate 2,086,355 downwards.
ACTCTGGGAGACTTGTTGTTAAACTTTTCTTTGAGAAAAGAACAAAGAACGGCACTGAAGTCATTCTAAAGAAAGGAAGATGTGTTCGGAGTTTTGCCGACTGGATACGGCTAAAGTTTAATCTATCAACTTAGCTCGGCTTCACCTTCTTCGTTGCTCTGGTTGATTGTAGCGCTGTCCTATTGCGTGCAGAGGGAATTTGAAAGACAACCATTTATCCCGCCTGTCGGATTGAGCCCTGCCAATGGTGAGTTCCCAGACCCAACATCTTGATGTGGGTCTGGCTTGGCAGGCTACGCCCCACTACAATATTATAACACACTCTAGAGGGCGGCACTAGGACCTGGAGGAGCTTCTGCTGCTGTGGAGGCTGCTGCATGCGCTAGAGAGTGGGGAGACGCGATTGGGTTTGTTTTGCGCTAGTTTTGTTGTGAAAACCTGGTAACTCTGCTGTTGACGGTCAAGTCCTTCTGTACGCGCATTCACAAATTCAAGGCAGCATTTAAAAACTGTCAATATAAATCACCATACATTTGTATTTGCTTGTTTTCACTTCAAGAATGATCACACTGCTGACATGGTCTTATTGCTATAGCACTCCTTGCACTCGTGAGTTATTGCAGGCGCGTTATCATATCAGCAAAGCATATCGGCATCATTTTTTCATATCGGCCGATGCCAATTTTTATATTTTAAGCGTTTATCGGCTGATTCCGATGTCGTGCTGATTATATCATGCATCCCTAGACGCAAGTGAAAGTGATCTGGCTTCAGGGCGTGCAACACAACTCGGTTCTCTGTGTCACAGAAAAAAGCTCACGAGCACTGAGATGTTTGCAATATTGTTGTTCTTGAACAGTGTAAAATCGCTTGACTGTTCAAACTGGGAAGCCTTTAAACGCATTTAATTGACAAACTTGACGCAAGTGAAAAGTGAAAGTGATCTGGCTTCAGGGCTTGCGCACGCCGCGTGTGTGTGTGTGTGTGTGTGTGTGTATCAGCGCATATAAGAACACAGATTAACTTGCCTGTATAAACTGTGTAAAACATGGAATTACCATAGTGATTCTTAGCATCCAGATGCTCCTGAATCTTTCCGTGTGCCTGCAAACTGCACTTGATGTGACTGATGGGGCGAAGTCACGTGACTAAAACCGAAATACCCGACATGGGAAAATGACGTCGGTTAGAGGTTCTGAATTTCGGTTTCGATGACTTGTCCTGCCCTAGTTACAAGGCATAAATCTTCAGAATGCACTCTTTGATATTTGTAATGCATATGCTGAAGTGTCTCATTCACCCGCCAAGCTGATCTTCACTACTGTAATGAATTAACGTAACTTTTTAAAAAGCAGGGGAGATTCCTGACTTGTAACGAATAACCACTTTGCATGCTTAGGACTTCAGATATAAAAACGGTGTCTCCTTAGGTAATGTTTTCTCAGTAAAATCATTTCATTTCCTATTGATTCAATAGAACGCATGAGCTTACTAGGGAATACCAATATGGCGACGCGGCAGCTTCACTTTTTTATGCTGTCATGAGCAATCCAGTTGTCTATATAGATCAGTGGTTATTCAATAGGCAGTTGTTTTAGTATAATAAATAAATTGATCTTGAATTCTGTGATTGTTAAATGCTATTGTTTTTTTGTCTTTACAGAGTGATGTTCTGATGCCTGATATACATTGCAATTAAGGACACAGAATACTTATAATGGACTGATGATCATGTCCATCACTGAGTTTTCAGTGGATGTTCTATAAGAGCGGAGAACCAGAAGTAATCAGGAATCTCCCTGGAGACTAAGTAGACAGAACTATGGCTAGCAAGAGGAAGTCCACCGTCCCATGCATGATTCCTGTAAAAACCATGCATCTGCAGGATGACTTTCAACGGGACAGACTGTCCCCTCCAACCAAGGACATTGGCTTTTCTTTCAGAGGGGGAGCAAGTGCAAAAGGTTGTGAAAATTTGGGTGAGTCCTCTGGGCAAGATACAGGTGATATCCATAAAGATGGTGACGTTTACACTTGTAAGCCATGTAACTTTGAGACCCAGGACCTAAATCTTTTCCTTGATCATGTCTACAGTGGGCACCCAGATTTCCGCATTGACCCCTGTTTTCTTTGTGTGGATTGCGGGATAAGTGCTGCAAAATTCGAGGGCTTAGCTCTGCACAATGCCCGTGTCCATCCCAGTACAATAACCACCACACTTCAGCTCAAGAAGAAGGACAACAGGATCATGGTAGAGCAGAGTCTTTGCATTGAACCTTGTGAAAGCACTAGCTCTAAAGAAACGGAGATATCCATCACCAAGACACCAATCATGAAAATGCTGAAGGGTAAATCAGAACCCAAAAGGATTGTTGTTTCTCACCCCGCCACTGATGACCCTCCGCCTTCTATTACTAAAGCGGTGGGAAAAAATGACTCTCCTGCAGTTACAGTCACCCATGTACCCACTATTGTTCACAGTGGAGCAGCCAGCAAAGTTGCTCTGCCATCAGCCATACAGATTGTTAATGGCTCTGGGGCTTTACCCATGCTGAAGACGGCTGTCACACAAGTTGTGTCTGTTGTGCAGAACACAAGTCTCAATCAACACTCTGCGCCAGTCTCCTCATCCCACTCCTCTTCAGCCTCTTCATCAAGTACTAAGAATCTTCCAAAAGTGATGATCCCCCTCAGCAGCATTCCTACCTATAATGCATCAATGGACAATAGCAGTTTCTTAAAGACATCCTTTAGCAAGTTCCCCTATCCAACCAAGGCTGAGCTTTGCTACCTTACTGTAGTCACCCGGTATCCCGAGGAGCAGATCAAGATCTGGTTCACAGCACAGAGACTAAAACAAGGAATCAGCTGGTCTCCTGAGGAAATAGAAGATGCACGCAGAAAAATGTTCAATACAATCATACAGGCAGCACCTTCCAATGGCCAGCAGCAACGTCAGACCCACCACACTGCTACTCATCCAACGATCACAGTTCTGGGCACAACCGCCATCCCCCACATCTTACAAGGTAGCCTGGTTGGACAAGGAGGGGTGATTGTGACCCAACCAATGATGGCTAATGGAATTCAGGTCAGCAGTGCCCCTGTTGCACTAGCGGTCACACCCAAACCTCAGGTTGCAGCAAAGCCTATGATGCAGGCCAGACCCGCTGCAGCCCTGGTAGCTGATAAAGGAATCAGCATGGTTTTAGGCACTGTTGGTAGCAGTAGTAGTGGAAATTGCAGTAGTAGCAGCAGTGCTAGTGCTAGCAGCAGTTCAAGCAGTATTAGTAGTACTAGCAGCTTGTGTAGCCAGGCTAGTGTAATCAGTGTTGGTGGCAGTAGCACTGCAAAGGCAAATAGCAACAGCAATGTTAAGGTCAATGCACCAGGTACTAATGGCACTTGCGTTCAAAACAACGGTAATATTGTGAAAAGTGAGGGTAAAGGCAACTCAGAGGCTAAAAGCAACATTAACAGCAAGAGCAATGTTTCATCTGCCAGTACCACTCCAACCACTACCTTGGCATCTACAACCACAATAGATACAATACCAAGTAAATCAGACTCCCCATGTCCCATCTCTATGAACTCTCGTAGTTTCTCCTCCGCTAACTTCCTGGACCCCAGCTTTAACAAAACCAAAAAGTCCCAGGGACAGCTGGCAGCCCTGAAGGAGAGCTTCCTTGTTAGCCAATTTCCTAATCAAGAAGAAGTAGACAGACTTATAAGCCTGACTGGTCTGTCTGTGCGTGAAGTACGGAAATGGTTCAGTGATCGCCGCTATCACTTCCGAAATCTGAAGGGTTCGAGGTCAAGCGGTGGTGGTCAAACGGTTACAGCTAGTGGTAGCATTTCCCAACTCGATACACTTGCTGCTGTAGACCTGTCAGAAAACAGTACACCCACAGAGAGACCAAAAACTCCCCAGCAGTCACCTCTCAGCCCCTCACAGACATCATCTCCATCAACTCCCACACGCCGTCCTCCACGACCCCCATCGCCAGATTTCACGGCTATACGGTACAAGGAGCGAGAGCCTCACCAGGTTCGTGCTTTGGAAGCCAGCTTTGCACAGGACCCAGATCCATCTAGTGAAGAAGTTGACCGGTTAAGAGCAGAAACGAAGATGACTCGCCGCGAGATCCATAGTTGGTTTGCTGAGCGGCGAAAGAGGGTAGCAGCAGAGAAGAAGAAAGAGGAAGCCGAGAAGGCGGAAAGGGAAGATGTTGATGCTGTGGGAGAAGAAGAGGTGGATGGAATACAAAAGGATAAAACAAGCAATGAGGAGACGCATGAAGCTGAAGATTCCTCCATGGAAACACAAGAAGTCAAAGAGGAGAAACAGAGGGATGAGAGCGGTACTGAGCCAAAAGTTAACCCTATCAAGATCAATCTCAAAATGCTGAAAGTTACTGAATCTAATGGAAAAGGTGAGCCTGAGGGAAGTCCACTGGTTGAAGGTACCAAGATGCCACAATCTATCTCTCAGACTTCCCCATACCGAGGTAAAAAAACACCCGAACAGCTCCACCTGCTGAAGCAAGTCTTTGCACGCACCCACTGGCCCAGTAGTCCCCAGTACAATGAACTGATAGTTAAAACAGGCCTACCACGACCAGAGGTGGTACGTTGGTTTGGAGATTGCCGCTATGTCCTGAAGAACGGTCAGCTCAAGTGGCTCGAGAGTTACCAGACCATGGTAGATGAGGAAGACTTTCAGAAAGCTAGCATTAGTGTTCTAAAGGAGCACCTAGACACGCATGGTAAATTAGATGAGACTAAGTTGGAGGAGATTGCCAAGTCAAGTGGGTTAGGTGAAGAGTCTATCCGGCGGTGGTTTGCGAATAAGATGCCACTTTTATTGGAGGAAAGGAACTCTGCGAACACAGGAAGTGTGATGACTGGGTCGTCATCTGCAACCCCAACAGAAGCTGCTCTAACGCCACAGAATCCAGACCATGAAGATGTAAAGGTGGAGCAGTCAGGAAGCGGCCTAATCTCAAAGGATCAATCCGCAAAGTCAGCAGTTGAAATCTCAACAAATACTAAAGGTGATTCATTTTCTGCACTCTTAACCAGCACACAGAGGAAAAAAAGTGCCACAGTGTACAGCAGCTTGTCACTGGGGCAGAACCCTTAAAAGGACATCTTTGTATCTTTTTTACTCATAAAAGGTGCATATTAGTACCTTTTAGAATATACAATTGCAAGAATGAAAAATCTTAACAAAATAAGAGATCATACAAAATGCGTTTTTTTTATTTAGTGCTGTCCTGAATAAGATATTTTACATTAAAAAAAAAACATTTACATACAGTCCACAAGACAAAAAAAAGCTGAATTTATTAAAGTGACCCTATTCAAAAGTTCACATACCCTTGATTGTCAATCCTGTGTGTCGTTCCCTGATGATCCACGGCTGTGTGTGTGTTGTGTGATGGTTGTTCTTGAGTCTCTAGTTTGTCCTGAGCAACGTTCTTCAGAGAAATCCTCCAGCTCCTGCAAATCCTTCAGTTGTCCAGCATCTTTTGATATCTGAACCCGTTCCAGCAGTGACTGTGTGACTTTGAGATCATCTTTTCACACTGAGGACAACTGAGGGACTCAAACACAACTATTAAAAAAGCTTCAAACATTCACTGAAGCTCCAGAAGGAAACACGACGCATTAAGAGCTGGGGGTGAACACTTTTGAACAGGATGAAGATGTCCACATTTTTTTCTTGTTTAAATATCAATTTTCATTTAGTACTGCCCTTCAGAAGCAGCAGAAGATACTTGCATGCTTCCCGGAAGACAAATTAGGTTTTCACCCCCGGCTTAATGCGTCGTGTTTCCTTCTGGAGCTTCAGTTCAGTTTAACTGCTCAGGACAAACAAGAGACTCAAGATCAACCATCACACAACACACAACACACACACAGCCGTGGATCATCAGGGAACAACACACAGGATTGAGAATCAAGGGTTCATCAACTTTTGAATGGGGTCATTTTAATAAATTCAGCTATTGTTTTTGTCTTGTGGACTATAAGATATTTTTACATACATTTTTTTTTTTACATATTCAGGACAGCACTAAATAAAAAAATAACATGCATTTTGTATGATCTCACTTTGTGTTAAAATTATTCACATTTTTAGGGGTTCACATACTTTGTCTTGCAACTGTAAATATGTACCTTAAGGTACTACTATGAAACTTTTTGTGGTAAAAAAAAGAGGTATAAATATGTCAGACAAGCTGTTGTACCCCTAAAGGTAGTTTTAACACCTTTTTTTTCTCTGTGTGGGACCGCAACATAGGCCACATTTGGTACATGTGGATTCCACGCTCATTTGAGGATGGGTGAATAGTAGGGATAAAAAGAAATTGGTAATTTGTGTGTTTAATACTTGTGTGTTTGTTTTTTGCAGAGTCTGACTGAAGAGGAGAGTGGATGCATGAATGGATGTTAAGCTATATCAGCCTATGGGATTACAGCACATGTGAACTTTAATTGAAATCTTTTTTTTTTTAATTATCAGATGAAACTTTAACAGGAGCACTGGAGGACACCTCTGCAAAGAAAAAAAAAAAATCTCTTCTATCATGAACATTTTCTTTTTCACCCAAGAGTTACTAGCTGTCCCACTGTTCAAGACACGGTGTGGATTATTAAAGGTCAGGATGCACCCCTTCACCAGCCAGCTGCTTTTTCTATTTGGATAGACTAGAGGGGAAAACAGACTTCGGCTTCGTGAAGCGAGACACTCGAGTGTTTTTCTTGGATGGGTATTTCTTTCTTTCTACTTCTTCTGGAGAGGAATTACCAGTTTTAGGGAAATGATGGCGTACAAAGCGTAAACTGCACAGCTCTCGTCGAGCCCTTTTGTAATTCTTAAAATATGACTGATGTAATTGCACCTCAGAGAGGTTAAGGTGTGTGCTGTAGGTGAGCATCAATACCACAGCACTTCTTTTTCCCTGAAATGTCATTGAAAGTAAAAGAAAACTGTAAAATCATGACAAAACAGAGTGAACGCTTAGGCTTGTATGATTTTTACAAATATTATTTGCAGAATAAATTTAATAAAAAATGGGATTTTCAGGCTTGGAAAAAAGAAACCACCTTTTCATTGTTGAATAAGTACTTTATTTTCAGGCTTGATTATGTTTCATATGAAAAGCAAAATTAAAATGTGTACTTCCTCCAATATAGCATAGGCACATTACAGAAAAGGCTTGGTTTGTAAATAAAAACATCGGTAACAAAACACTGATGCAAGAAAGCATAGAAAAAGGCATACATGTCCAACAGGGGACCTTTCGTTGATGTACACATGTATACATACACCAAGGCACATGAAAGATGATGCAAGGAATTAGCAGAAACTCATTTACAGACTGGAGAAGGGCTACAGAAGTTCAGGGAAAGGGATTCAACACTCAACTAGTTGAGGGAATGTTGGGTAATGAGGAATAAATGCAGGTGAAGTCCCTCTGAAGGGCTTTGGCCTGGTCTTGTCTTCTTCAAAGCTCAGGAAGTGATTATGGTCCCTGTGTCTTTCTGTAATATTTCTAGATTGAAAAACCGCTGTACACTCATCACAGAGACAGACTAGGAAAAAAACAAAAGAGGAATGACAGTTTATGCATGCATCCAAAGACACAAGCCAGCTACACATCCCTCCCGGTTAAAATGCCCCTCCAAATTTCAACATTTCAGCATATGCCCAAACGGGAACATACACCAATGTTACAATAGTACTTTTGGAGCGTCTTTTAGACTTTGATGCACAGAATCAAATAAATACAGTGACAAACTTTTGCAAAAAAAGGGGGCTGCAAAGCACAAACAACCTCTGCATAGTCACCTTGCTCCATAAAAAAAAAAAAAAATGCACCTGGACCCCATGGTCAAATGGAGAGCCAGGTAAAGCATCCATGATGGAAAAGTAATGCATTCGCAACGAGTGTATGTGGTTGTTGGAGAGTAAATGATTCTCAGAACTACATGTGTATGTGTGCAGATCTGTAACATCTCAACCTCTGCTGGCTAAACAAGAGAACTGCATGAAACTTATCAGAGCTACAATAAATATGGTTTTACTGTACATCAACCGTAAATACTGAGGTTTAGCAATTAATGACAATCTGTGCTAGGGCAATACTATGGCATAATGCAAAACTAAATGACTGCTTGGCACAAGGTATACATCAAATGAATGCCCTTGGGGATTTATCAACACATCCCAATGTACTGAGACAAACGTATTTGGTCCCAATTTCTTGTATACACCACTTGTACGGTCTACCTTTGGCTTTCTTTAAAGACACCATGGCTAACACACTACTAAAAGGTACTAAATCATACATATCAGATCAAATAGGGAGGAAATGTTAAGACAACACATAATAAAAAGCCTTCAAGAACAAGACATTTCAGTTGCTAAAATGGAGGAAAAATAAACGATAAAAATCACAAATGTTTTTAGAGGGTTAACATGTTCTGAAAAGAGATGGTCCAAGTTCTGTTCTGTAAATTAAATGCACAACATTTCCAATGCGCCCATAGCCTAAAAACCCCACCTGAGCTGTGTGTGAATTAAAGTCCACAGGTGCAGACTGGGAAGAAAACATAAAACAAGGAGAGTGATATTGCTCTCTGGTCGCTTGATAACTTCATAACTTTATTTTAGAACAAAATAAAGGCTGTTCTTGAGTTAAACGTTGAAGAATGCCTTCTTGAAGCGAGGACAGCGACTACTTCAATGAGATCTGAAAAAAAAAAAAAAAAACTAAACAAGAAGGTGTGCATCCTGGGACACATTCAACACTTTAGTCTGGACAGAGGGAAGAGAAAGCGCGAGAAACGCAATTAAAAAGGCCAAGCCCTCATGTTAGAACATACTCATATAGAAAAAAAAAACTAAAAAAACATGAAAGTTTAAAACAGACGTTTAAATAAAAATCATCAATCTGAAATAAAAATGTGGAGTGAGAGGCTCTTTGAGAGCAGATCAGCTGCAACGCTTTTCTAACTGACAGCAAAATGGGTCACACACACATTTATATATTTATATATAAGCCAGAGACAGAGTAAAGAAAAGTATTATTACTCCATAAATGTTAACCTGGAATCGGTTTCAAAGTGATGAATGATACAGCCCCCACTCAATTGTGAAACACTGGCCCTGTCGTCCACCCAAATGCTGTCCTGGAGTCCGGCGCTGTATCAGAACACCCCTGTCCCTTCCGCCGCAGGTTTGGATTGTAGCGAAGCAGATATTTGTTCATTTCTGTCCGTGAGCGAAGGCTCCGTTCACGCCACCGCAAGTCCCTCTGCCACTCGCACGGCCCTGAGCGGGAGAGGGTCGCAGAGAGGGGGAGATCTGTCCAAAAACACTGGCGATGACGATTTCCATAGAAACGGGTTTTTACGGCAGTCCTTGACGTCGTCAGCTCTGAAGGAACCTTGTCGCTGGCCTTGCGTCTGCTCTGTCCATCTGTCGTACGCTCAAGCCGGTGCTTTACGCGCGGTTGTCGGCGCTGACGCGAGCCCTGCGAAGCCTGCGAGGGGAAAAGAGATTCAAATTTAACCATTTAACCTGACTTTTGATCATCAGCATTAATATTTGGGTCCACATTGCAGCTCCATTTTGCCAACTCAGACAGAAAAAGACCATCTCACTATTCAACCAGCCACAGTTGATTATGAAAATGGGTAGGTTTTGAATTATTGAATTATTTGAATATGCTGGTTTATGGAGTTCTGCAGGGATGACGCTGACACCCAGGAATGAGTTGCATGTTTTTTTTTTTGGTTAAATGCCCTCATGTGATTTTTAACCCTCATTCTTCCCTCGTGGGACAAAATGACCTGAAGCCCTAAAATTATATATATATATTTTTTTTTCACCATCCAGAAAGCTTATTCCATTTCATTTTGATAATTAAAAAAAAAAAAATTAATGCAAGTTTTTTTGTTATTTTTTATTTTATTTAGCTTTAAATTACTAGATTTTATCAGTAAATAGTAACTTAAGCACATTCTTTCAACTTAAATTCAAAATAACCCCTGTTAATTCAGCTCAAAATATCTCACATTGGGTGTATTTGCCAACCTCTTGTGTGAAAAAAAAATACATATAACATAACATAATATGATATGATATTTGATGACTCACTAGATGGCCTTATAGCTCTATATGAAGAATATGAGCTGTTCCGCTGGGCCCTAAAGTCATTTCTCTTCAGTATGCATTCAGATACACATGCAGACATTATAAAATAATTTTTTGCTAGTTTTAGCATTTTTAGCTTGAATTTTTAGCATTTTTAGGTTTTTCTTTGTCTGGCTACCACTAGACCAAACTCAACCTTTTAAGATTGAACATTGGTCTGGGGAGTCTGCTCTGTATTTTCTCCTGCACAAGAGGCGTGATCAATGGGCATAGTTCAAATTAGAGGTCAACAGATTCATCAGTTTTGCCAATTAATCAGCACCAATCAGTTATCGGCAAAAATCCATACAGATAGTTTTTCCAGGTTGCGTCCATTGCTGGAGTGGCTGAGAAGGGTGCGCTGGCATTACACAGTACGAGAGCGTTGAGAAGGGTCTGCTGGCATTATATAGCACGAGAGCGTTGAGAAGGGTCTGCTGGCATTATATAGCACGAGAGCGTTGAGAAGGGTCTGCTGGCATTATATAGCATGAGAAGGGTCTGCTGGCATTATATAGCACAAGAGCGTTGAGAAGGGTCTGCTGGCATTATATAGTATGAGCGTTGAGAAGGGTCTGCTGGCATTATATAGCACAAGAGCGTTGAGAAGGGTCTGCTGGCATTATATAGCATGGAGCGTTGAGAAGGGTCTGCTGGCATTATACAGTACGAGAGTGTTGAGAAGGGTCTGCTGGCATTATATAGCACGAGAGCGTTGAGAAGGGTCTGCTGGCATTATACAGTATGAGAGCGTTGAGAAGGGTCTGCTGGCATTATATAGCATAGCGTTGAGAAGGGTCTGCTGGCATTATACAGTACGAGAGCGTTGAGAAGGGTCTGCTGGCATTATATAGCATGAGCGTTGAGAAGGGTCTGCTGGCATTATATAGCATGAGAAGGGTCTGCTGGCATTATATAGCACAAGAGCGTTGAGAAGGGTCTGCTGGCATTATATAGCATGAGCGTTGAGAAGGGTCTGCTGGCATCATATAGCACGAGAGCGCTGAGAAGGGTCTGCTGGCATTATATAGCACGAGAGCGTTGAAAAGGGTCTGCTGGCATTATATAGCACGAGAGCGTTGAGAAGGGTCTGCTGGCATTATATAGCATGAGCGTTGAGAAGGGTCTGCTGGCATTATATAGCATGAGAAGGGTCTGCTGGCATTATATAGCACAGGAGCATTGAGAAGGGTCTGCTGGCATTATATAGCATGAGCGTTGAGAAGGGTCTGCTGGCATTATATAGCATGAGAAGGGTCTGCTGGCATTATATAGCACAGGAGCATTGAGAAGGGTCTGCTGGCATTATATAGCATGAACGTTGAGAAGGGTCTGCTGGCATTATATAGCACAAGAGCGTTGAGAAGGGTCTGCTGGCATTATATAGCATGAGCGTTGAGAAGGGTCTGCTGGCATTATATAGCACGAGCGTTGAGAAGGGTCTGCTGGCATTATATAGCACGAGAGCGTTGAGAAGGGTCTGCTGGCATTATATAGCACGAGCAGCGTTGAGAAGGGTCTGCTGGCATTATACAGTACGCAGCGCTGAGAAGGGTCTGCTGGCATTATATAGCACGAGAGCGTTGAGAAGGGTCTGCTGGCATTATATAGCACGAGAGCGTTGAGAAGGGTCTGCTGGCATTATATAGCACGAGCGTTGAGAAGGGTCTGCTGGCATTATACAGTACGAGAGCGTTGAGAAGGGTCTGCTGGCATTATATAGCATGAGCGTTGAGAAGGGTCTGCTGGCATTATATAGCACGAGAGCGTTGAGAAGGGTCTGCTGGCATTATATAGCACGAGAGCGTTGAGAAGGGTCTGCTGGCATTATACAGTACGAGAGTGTTGAGAAGGGTCTGCTGGCATTATATAGCATGAGCGTTGAGAAGGGTCTGCTGGCATTATATAGCACGAGCGTTGAGAAGGGTCTGCTGGCATTATACATAGCACGAGAGCGTTGAGAAGGGTCTGCTGGCATTATATAGCATGAGCGTTGAGAAGGGTCTGCTGGCATTATATAGCACGAGAGCGTTGAGAAGGGTCTGCTGGCATTATATAGAGAGTGTTGAGAGGGCTGGCATTATATGAGAGCGTTGAGAAGGGTCTGCTGGCATTATATAGCACGAGCGTTGAGAAGGGTCTGCTGGCATTATACAGTACGAGAGCGTTGAGAAGGGTCTGCTGGCATTATATAGCATGAGCGTTGAGAAGGGTCTGCTGGCATTATATAGCACGAGAGCGTTGAGAAGGGTCTGCTGGCATTATATAGCACGAGAGCGTTGAGAAGGGTCTGCTGGCATTATATAGCACGAGAGCGTTGAGAAGGGTCTGCTGGCATTATACAGCACGAGAGTGTTGAGAAGGGTCTGCTGGGCATTATATAGCATGAGCGTTGAGAAGGGTCTGCTGGCATTATATAGCACGAGCGTTGAGAAGGGTCTGCTGGCATTATACAGTACGAGAGCGTTGAGAAGGGTCTGCTGGCATTATATAGCATGAGCGTTGAGAAGGGTCTGCTGGCATTATATAGCACGAGAGCGTTGAGAAGGGTCTGCTGGCATTATACAGTACGAGAGTGTTGAGAAGGGTCTGCTGGCATTATATAGCACGAGAGCGTTGAGAAGGGTCTGCTGGCATTATATAGCACGAGCGTTGAGAAGGGTCTGCTGGCATTATACAGCACGAGAGCGTTGAGAAGGGTCTGCTGGCATTATATAGCATGAGCGTTGAGAAGGGTCTGCTGGCATTATATAGCACGAGAGCGTTGAGAAGGGTCTGCTGGCATTATATAGCACGAGAGCGTTGAGAAGGGTCTGCTGGCATTATATAGCACGAGAGCGTTGAGAAGGGTCTGCTGGCATTATATAGCATGAGTGTTGAGAAGGGTCTGCTGGCATTATATAGCACGAGAGTGTTGAGAAGGGTCTGCTGGCATTATATAGCACAAGAGTGTTGAGAAGGGTCTGCTGGCATTATATAGCACGAGAGCGTTGAGAAGGGTCTGCTGGCATTATATAGCACGAGAGCGCCCTCTAGAGGCCACATAACTCGTGTTGTTTATATTGACGTGAGGCTGCACGCTGCACAGAGCGCTGACACATCAGATGCGCGTTTAAAACACCGACAGTGAAACGGTATGAATACAGAACACTTCAGTACATGTGGCCAAATCATTCTAAAGTAATTAATTTGTTGACTAGATGCTGCATTAGCAGGGAAAGAACAGCAGTATGTCTGTACTTTGTCAGAGACTGAGAGGACGCTAACATTAGCAGTACCTCAAGCAGTTCAAACTATGTAACAACTAGTGACGTGAGAAAGCAAACTGTATCGTCATGCAGCCGACAGAAATATAAACAAATCAGAAACACATTTAATTTAAACATATTTTGTTATTTTGATTAGATAATCGTCAAGTGTTCTAAAAAAGCAGACTGTTTGGATTTATATGAAATGATAACAGTTAATGCAACACAATAATATTCCTTTTGTAACATTAAGTAAGGTTAATAAATGCTGTAGAAGTATTATTCATTGTTAGTTTTATCTGTTAACCTTAGTTAATGCACTATGAACTAACATGAATGGTCAAGGTACAATTGTATTGCTCAAATATTAATATTGGGGGCCCTGGCCCGCCCATTGAGTCACTAGTGCCTGCCCTGGATGTCTCCCTTCACCAACTCGCGTCACATCCCACCAACCACCAGTCCTTGTTTGTTTGCACAATATTTTTTTTTATCATCAGGCTACTGTTATCAAAAGTTATCGTTTTGTATATATATAAAACTCCTGAATAAAAATAAAAATGTGTTTGGTCTGATTTAAAAATAATCATTTTAAACTGATTTGATTGGTTTGTCGATAGTGAGCGCGTCATCAAACTGTATGAAGCGTCAGATGACCTGTAGGTCTGGGCCCTTTTTAACACGTTATTTTTACCGGAATTAATCAATCAATCTAATTAACAAGTTAAATTGACAGTCCTAATCAAAATGCCCCAACTCGATCTTCCAGTGAAACCATTTAGTCTCGCCCCTTCCACACAATTGACTGCAAGCTCGCATTCAGATCTGCCTCCGTCCAATCAACAACTGATGGGCAGAACCAAGTCCCGCTACATTTTTTCCTTAGCTCTATGTCACAATAAGGACGGAAAAGATCAGTCGCAACGTGCGTTTCACATGCTCTGTATTGACAATTCAACCTAATTTTCAAAAGCAGGCTCTTTAAACCAAACACACCTTCTGTTCTCATGGTCCAACAGCGCCTCCTGTGACACTCTGAAGTCATCCAGAGGGGACTGGTACCGGGCCTCAAACGAGCCCTCCCGACCGCGGTATCCCATGGCCTGACCTGGAGACGAGGGCAGAGGTGACATTGAGGACGTGGAGGAAACCGAGCTTGAGTCCCCCATTCGCTCCCGGCCCACCTGCATGGCCATGCCAATCGCCCCGGCCGCCGAGAACGGACTCAACATCTCCCCGTTCTCATGCTGCAGAGGAAAAGAGTTTGCCATTATAAAACAGCATATTCACTTAGTCTACCAAATGACGTTACTGAGGTACGTTTCTACATACTATGATCTCATAGCCCACCCTTCCTCTGATGATGTCCATGTGCACCAGCAGGGACGCCAACTCTAGGTCCTCACTGTAGCTGTTCTTCAACGGGACCGACCGGTAGCCTACAGATGGACAGGAGTGGCATTGGTTTTACTGCAATTTTCATTTCAGGGGTGCCCAATCCTGCTCCAGACTTCGGCTTCAACCCAAACACAAGGATCCTAAAGACCTAGATTCAAGTTTGACCAGGATTGGTGCTAAACTCCATGAGCAGGACTGGACACATCCTTGATTTATTTAGACCAGGGAAAAGTTCCCTTTGGAAATTAATTTGGGAGGCGTACCTGTTTTGAGGCAGTTGATGGGAAACGTTGCCTGGGCAAGAAAGTTCTGGTCATTGAACATGTCGATTTCATAGACCACGAAGCGCAGAAATGCAAAAGAAGGATTGCACACGGTGAATCGGAAGGGTTTCCTGGGCCAGGTGGGGTTCAGACCGTTGTCCGCTGAGAGTAAAACAGGAAAATCATTTTGTACAGATGGACTCCCAGGTGATCCCACATACCCCTGTAACGTTTGTTCACATCCACCTCACCTTCAGAGTCAGTCCTCAGCTTGGCGTTGTCGTATTCTGCTCCACAAACTTCAATCTCGATGAGAGGGCAAACGATACCTCGACCATGTTTGGGCAGGTGGCGTGCTCCCAAAACCTTAAAACACACAAACGTTTAGTTTCCTTCATTGGCAACTGATATTTTGATACTTTCAACTTATCGGCATTGGCTGATAACCCGTGCCCATTTGATCCGAAGACCAAACATTAAGTCTTTTAGTATGTGCTTGGCATCTGGTTGCTTTTAACACTGTGTGAAAGAAATGGAAATTCAATCCTCTAGCCACATTTGTATGGCCACTTCTAAAGATTTAGTCTTAGGCCCCGTTTACACCTGGTATTAAGATGCGTTTTGGTCGGTCGGATAACATGTAGACGAGGGAGACATATTCCCGTTTACACCTGGTGTTTTCTCTTTTGTCCACTTCTAACCTCTTCTGTCCTGATTTGTTCAAGGGGAGGGTCTATGGACGGGTAAATGCATGGGCTTTTTCGCCCGGAGACGATGGAAAAATATACGGAGAGCATAAGCTCTCAAGACCAGCCGAACGCTGTGAGTGTGTGTTAGGAATCAGGAATGGTGAGAGAACATTGAGCTTGGGATGTTTTTCATCTTCAAACCAAACTCGGGTCTCCAGTCAAAGTTTAAATCCCGTCTGGCTAGTGCGCGTGTCCCGTAATGTTCACGCATTAGGTCAGTAGGCGGAGAGGAGACGGTCTTTTGTGTCTGTTTGAATGCGTTTTCCACTACCTCTGGAAGTGGTCAGAAGTGGACAAGCTCAAAATGTGTTAGACCCCGTTTACACCTGTATTTAGCGTCGTCCACTTGTGATTTGATCGACCCAAACGCATCTTAATACCAGCTGTAAACAGGGCCTTGTAATGCGGCGGGGTGTGGGATGCACTTATACCTCTATGCTCAGCGTGATCGGCTCCACTCCTCTCAGAGATTGCCGGTCAAAAGGATCAAAGTTGTCATCTCGCATGATTGGCGGCTGCAGCACGTAACCGCTCCTGCCGTTCAACATGAAGAGAGCTTGATTCATCTGCATCGGCTTGTCTACAGAGAAATGATTACACCGTTAGATGACAGGACGGACACCAAAACACAGGACTGAGAGTTGTGGCCCTGTACTCACCTGCGGTCTGGAAGTTAAGGGCCACTAGCTGACTGCCACACAGCCACATGGGTAACGGGTCATAGTTGGACGAGTCCAGGCGCTGGCCACGCGGGTAGATACGAGAGAGCTGTAGCCGATTATACTGCAGGAACTTCTTTCCTTTGATACGGTTCACGTACTTCTCTGCTTTGGTCTCGGGAAATGAGGACATGTCCCGGAAACAGGCCCGCTCCGTCCCAATTTCTGTAAGAGACAGAACATGCCATTATACTAAACCTAACTTTGACTTTAGTAAAACACTGCACATGTGTTTAAAAAAAAAAAAAAAAAAAAAAAAAAAAAATCAAGGAAAAAGCACTCTAGAGATGTTGGAAACCATCCTGAACTCAAGACCCCTTCAAGAACAATAGTTGGTATGATTGAAAAAAAATCATCTCTTGTTATATAAAGTGACAGGGGCAGAATCCCATCTCGGTCAGGTTTCAAGTAAAAGGCATTCACAGTCATTTTCTGGCAATATAAATTTTATGCAACATGGTGAATATGATTTGATTTGGACCACTGGGTTTATTTGGCTATTAGGTTTCCTAGACAGCGTCTGGTCAGACTAATCCTCCTCGAGCATATAAAAGCATTAAAACGGTTTAATCGCTCAGATTTAAACTTAAGTGAAGAATGATTATTTCCATGAATCGGTTCAAACTCAGACTCAGATTTATCACCACTCAGAAATGTTCATGGAAGCCAGTAACATGTATTAGTAAAAATATATGGAAGTAAACAGTGCTTTTTTCTATGTATTGTAATATTTTATGCATATAAAAATAATATTGTGTTAGTTTAGTGAGAATTAATTAGTTAATTAGTTATTTTAACCATATTGTACAACGCTTGTATTGGTCAGTCAGAATTATTAAAACTAGCTATCATCAATAGGTGTTTTCTTCAAACTAGATTTAATAATTCTGACCAAACAAACACTGTAAAATGAGGTTTTAAATGAGAGATTTTAAATATTATTTTAGTATCATTCATATGCTATTTTATATTTTCGGTTTCATTTTAATTAATGTAATTTTGTAATTGTATTCATTCTGTTAGTTAGTAGTATTATATTATGTTTTTTCGGTACTTTAGGGATGTTTACCTCAGTAACTGTAAAGCGTTAAACCGTAGGTCATTTATAGAAGTGTTATTGACATATAGCCAGAGCTGCCTTGTTTGTTTACTGTAATATATACCAGTAAATAGTAGGCTACTAGCTACTTAAAGGTGCACTATGTAACTTTTCCGTCCGCTAGATTATCAAATCTATTCAAAACAAAGGCGTCGTTTGATGACGCCAAGCTTGAGCGCAGAATCTTGGGACATGTGGCCTTCACCTCACAGCCGGTGGGAAAGACTCGGGATAGGACTCGGGCAGAAATCATGTTCATGGATGTGATTATTAACGTTACTGTAGTGTGAAGCAGAGCAGGGGCGAGTGCTGTGGAGCTGAACGAGGCCGCTGGAGTGATTGTTAATAAGATGAACGCAACACACGCCTCGCAAGCAGCAGGACTTTTATTATGCCACAGTCGCCGCCACCATTTCCGCTTTTCCGGTCATGAGTATGAGGTAACGCAGCTCTGTTGATCATATTAGACACATCTGAGTGTGTTAAATGATGTTATGACGTTACTCTGTGCGTTCACTCGGCGGCTGCTATGACACTTGTTCACACTGCAGTGAGAGTAAAGCGCTTCTGCTAAATAAAACCGGAAACCGAGGGGAACGCAGATATGACGCCATTGACAAGGTGACTCCCTCACACGTCCCGGTTCACTGGTTAAAATAGCAAATTTCTCACGATTTACAAATAGTCTATGAAAAGATTTCCCACAAATTCTGTTTTCTGGTAATCAAATGAAGACATATAAACATTAATTTAATTTATCTTTTAATTTAATTAAACTTCATCAAACAAAGTGCTGCACAACTGAGCTTTATACTGTTAAAATTAAAACATTGAAGAAAAAATAAAAAAATTAAGTTTTGATAATTTATTATTAGTGACTCTCAGAGCGGCTCTGGAGATGACGTTCATGCGTTCATATCCTCATATAGTGAGACGGCAGAGATGGAAACGCACGACCGTCACGCTCGCTTCAGTGTCGACTCCGATTCCCACTGTAGGAGTCCATGGAATCTACTCCTCGACTCCATTTACATCAAAACAGTCGTTACGCAATTTATTTATTTATTTTCCTCTGACAAAAAGTCTTAAAATCCCCTTATTAAAACAACACTTTTAGCGTGACTGTTCAAATTAGTCCAATTTAGCATGACTTGAGTAGCTATCAACGTTTCTACCTAGCTGTTGCCAATACCTAATTTTACAGAGGGAAAATTCACGAAAAAAACAGCCGTGGTCGAATATTATGTCAGAATTATATAAATGAGAAAGACGGTAATTCTTTAATGAATTATTCTTATTATAGGCTAATGGTCGGGTGATGGTGCTAAACACACACGATCATTGTCTTAACAGCTTGGACAGGAGAGGTAAAGATACTAAAAATGTATACAATACATATGATATTATACAGTTGTTTTTTTTTTATGATTTATGGTTAGTTTAATGATTATGAACACCAGGTTAACCATGGAAAACCAAATGACTAATATACCATCAATTAAACTGAAGCTGGCACGGAGGTATGTAGAATTACAAACTAAAGTCTCTGTAACTGTTATCCATTTCTAAAGTGAGCTACAGTACATATAGGATAAATGTATGTGACAGTTTCTGCGACAGCTCTCTGACGGGGTCCGAATTTCCTTGCTTCATTACGTTCACTTCTTGCTTATATAGTGCACTCAACTTCCATGCACTATATAGGGATTAGAGAATCAGTAAACAAGTGAGCGATTTTGGACACCGCAATCGACTCCCCATCACTAAATTAAACCGCGCGTCTGCGCCATTCATTCACAGAGACACGCATGATTCATATTTAAATAGTCTTTATGCGGTTTAATATTCACAGACTCTAGTCTACATCACCAGATGCGTTCTCAGGTACCAAAATTTGCCACTGATTGATTTAAATGTGAATCGGTACTCGGTAGTACCGACATAATTCGTCAGAGTTCGGTACCCAACCCTAATTATATATATGTTTAACTTATTTCAAGAAATTGAGATTTTTATTATTATTGTTTTGGTTAACGATAATAACCCTGGTTATGACATGAGCTGGAGAATCACATTTCCACGTGGCATCGATACGTCTGGATTTGAAAAGTGCTGGTCGTCTTACTGTCTTCATCAAAGGGAACCGGGCGGCAGTAGATGACAAGGTCCGACAGCTCTAAAGCAATCTTCTTTCTTCTTTCCATCATTTTACCCTCCTCGATCTAAAGGAGAACAAACAATCGTTCCTCACATCAAACACTTTCACACAGTCCATGGGAAAAGCAAAAAGATAACTCTTAGAAAATTGCATAAATTTGAGATAAACTTGACCACATGATTGTCTAGCATCTAAGATAGCAGAGAGATTTAGTGACAGCTGGTCACGGTCCGTTACTGTATTATTGGAGAGGAGGAGAAGATAAGGCCTGACCTTAGCCTCAGAGGTCATGGTGACCTCGCGGATCTTTATCACCCAGTCCTTCAGCTCCTCCTGTGAACTAGCGGCGATGTCCAGCACTGGGCCGGCACGGGGTGAAGCGACGGGGACCAATGAGAAGACGAACTGCCTACTGCCCTTCCCTTCTGGCCTCACCACTACAGGAGCCACAAGATACACACAAATATTTCAAGTCAAAGTGAAACAGCATTTTACTCCTGCAATCTACACATTCGACGAGAGGGAAAAGGAATAGCATCACTTTAATTCACCAGGAAATGGTGAATCATTTGAATTTATGGTCAAAAGTCTCTATATGGGAGAGGATGAAAAATAATAGGTTTTGGTGACGTCAGCTGAAAAGGAAATTTGCTTTAGAAGTGCAGTAAGTTAATTAGTTTTGATTAAAGATTACGAAGACAGGCATTTTCTCTCTGGAATAACATGCACTGTTGATCCCTGCACAATGAGACCAGGAACGCATTAAAGAAAAATATTACGGTGATTTCTAGAAGTCACATAAAGCATCCACAACTCAACTATGTACAGGTAGTAAGTTAAAGCATAAAAAGTATTATCTAACGCTTTATTATTTAATATTTTAAACAATAATAATTATGTTAATTGCAGTTCATTTGTTTGAACTGTTGCCATCTGGAAAACGCTACAGGTCTATCAAAACGCGCACCACAACATTCATCAACGGGTTTTTATCCTAAAGCTGTCACTTTACTGAACTTTGAACTGAAAACGCACCCCCCGACTACAACACATTCTTGACGTACAAGAACCATGCATATGCAATAATGTTATGAGCACTTTATTTCATTTCTGTGCAAAATGGCCTTCGTTTGAAATGTACACATAATTATCTTTAACTGTAAACGTTGGCAAGTACATCATTTCATTTGTACAATGACAATACAAGAATCTAATCTAAAAATAAAAACATCTAATGAGAGTGAATGAAGAACTCACTGTATATATATAGCCTACTAATATATCAACAAATGTAGAGACTACAATATTTTAACTATAAATTAACTATAAACTAATAGTTTCCAAATGATTTGTATGGTCTTTATGTCTGTATAAAGTGTTACCAAAGCCACTGAATGCATTAAAGTCGAGACAATTTTATGAAACACTGCCGTGTTTGTTATGAATGAAAGATTATTAGGCACATAAATAAAAAAATGGTCCATTGATAAATAATCAAAATAACTTCCCCTCCCTCTTGCAGTGACATCATCTCTTCTCTGATGACGAGGGCGGGGCAACCGGTCACTCACATGAGATCCACCAATAGCAAAACACAGTTTTGCTGCCAACACAGCCCTGACCCGACAAGGCATTGACTCCACTAGAGTGCACTACTCCACTAGTTGATTCCTGATCCATTTTTGCTTTGTGTCAGGAGCATTATCCTGCTGAAAGAGCCACAGCCACCAGGGAATACCGTTTCCATGAAAGGGTGTACATGGTCTGCAACAATGCTTAGGTAGGTGGTACGTGGCAAAGTAACATCCACATGGATGGCAGGACCCAAGGTTTCCCAGCAGAACATTGCCCAAAGCATCAACACCGGCTTGCCTTCTTCCCATAGTGCATCCTGGTGCCATGTGTTCCCCAGGTAAGAGACGCACACGCACCCGGCCATCCACGTGATGTAAAAGAAAACGTGATTCATCAGACCAGGCCACCTTCTTCCATTGCTCCGTGGTCCAATTCTGATGCTCACGTAAATTTTAAAATCTTGCTTATTACTTACAAAGCACTAAATGGTTTAGCTCCCCAGTACTTGAGCGAACTCTTAACGCATTATACTCCATCACGTCTATTGCGGTCTCAAAACTCTGGCCAGTTGATAATCCCTAGAATATCAAAATCAACTGCAGGCGGTCGATCCTTTTCCTATTTAGCGCCTAAACTCTGGAACAGTCTTCCTAGCATTGTTCGGGAAGCAGACACACTCTGTCAGTTTAAATCTAGACTAAAAACGCATCTCTTTACTATGGCTTACACATAAAACATTATCAATTTCTATTACTCAAATCAGTAAATGATTGTTAGGCTGCATTAACTAGGTCAGCCGGAACCGGGAACACTTCCCATAACACCTGATGTACTCGTTACATCATAAGAATGGCATCTACGCTAATGTTAGTCTCTCTGTTTATCCCGAGGTTTACTGCAGTCAGCAGGATCCGGGATGTATCCAGATCAGATGGTGGACCTGCGCCTGGACATGACCAACGCATCCCTGAAATGTCTGCAGAGAGCGTGTCAAATAAACACTGATGAAGAGATCATCAGTGTTATTCACTTCACCTGTCAGTGGTCATAATGTTATGCCTGATCGGTCTACGTCACAACAGAGCAGAAAAGACCATCACAACTTCCATTTCATACCGACTTTAAAATTACATGCACTAAATTTGGAAGAAAATTATATATATTTTTCACATATGTGTGTGTATTATATTGTATTACATGGAGAAAAAAATTAGAAAACTAAATAAATGAGAATAATAAGCTGAAAATATAGCTAAAAAGCTAAACAACATTAAATTAATAATGACTGGTCTTTGTAAGGCCCTCAAACAGTGATCTGACGATGAATGTGTATCAGGGAAGAGGAACAAACACACACTCACCGATCTGACAGGAAGACACGTCCACACTTCCTCTCAGGAGATCTCCCAGAGGACTGTTCTCTGTGGCCTGCTGGGAGAAAGAGAAAGGGTAAAGGTCAGAGCACAGAGCGTTGTGAGGAGCTCTGGCATAACAGAACAACAACAAACAAACACGTGCGTCTGACTGGAGTACAAACACAAACGTGCTGAACTCACAGATCGGTCAGGCTCCACGGCCGTCGGGCTGATTTCCTCAACGTAATTCGCAGGGAACCACAGTTGCTTCTTACCACCGCAGTCTCCCTTCCACCTGTGTGGAGAACACAAATAGACACGTTTATTTTCAGGTTTTTCATGTTGTTGTGAACTAAATCAACACTGAATGAGAGAAACGGCCCAGACAGGCTCCAAAAACAAACACACAAATCACCAAAAGCAGGTCAAAATAGGCTCTGGCAAGTAAACCACACTCTCTGGCTAGATAGATAATAATGTTTCAGACATTCAGAGCATGGCATAGATATCAATATAAAAATGAAAAAAAAAAAAGCAATGTTTGGCCCTTCAGGGCTCAACAATCAGTGTTGGGGTAACGCAGAGTTACGTAATCAGATTACTTTTTAACGTAATGCGTTACTTTTTCAAATAAGTAACGCAAGTTACCGTTTTCCCATTTATTGACTGACAGCTCTGCCATGTTGAGAGAAATCAGGAGTAAGAATAGCAGAACAGCTGAAAGGTTTGTGCACACCAAACGGCACAGCAAACTTAATTATTTGAGCGAGTAGATTGCATATAAAGTCAATGCAAAGACACGAATTTGCACCGGGCTACGCAAAGTGGGAGTTTTATGGCTTTCCGGCATATTTGGGACTTCCACAACAGGTACAGAGCAGCAACAGTTGTCATCTCCAACATGTTGAAAGATGAGGAAGAAAAAAAAAATAATAATAATAATAAAATCACAGAAAGAAATGTTGTTGATGATGTGCGTGAAAACACTCCTCAGATTGCGCAAAGTTTCTATTCACGCGAGTGAAGCTAAAAACAAGTTATCCTGCAAGCATGCAGTCCAGATGCAAGTAAGTAACACATTATTTTCAATAAAAAGTAACTTTTCCCAACACTGACAACAGCCTGCTCACAACAAGAACGATATCAATAACAATAACTGTATTATCTCCACACCAACAAACGATAAAGCACGTCTGTCAAGCTCTTTAAAGCAGGATGGATTCTGATTGGCTGATATCATTCATCAGCTGGAAAACAACGTTCTGAAAGTGATCCCATCGATATTGTTCCTCTGTGCCATTATGGTTCTAGTTTGGACTTCACCATTCCCACAGATACAGAAGGATTATTAAAACTTATCTGTATGATTTGCGATTGAATTGTGATGGTTAAGAGTGTAAGAGAGTAAAGGCAACCAATACAACTATAAAGAGTTTCTCAGGGTCAGCTCTCCCGTCTCTGCAGGACGTCTACACCAAACGCTGCAAAGGTAGAGCTACCAAGATCATCAAGGACTCTAATCACCCTGCAAACCCTCATTTCACGCTGCTACCATCTGGTAAGCGCTTCCGAAGCCTGATGGCCAAAACTGAGAGACTCAGGAGGAGCTTCTTCCCCCAGGCCATCAGACTCCTGAACTCAGTCACTTAACATCACGTGACTTCACTTCAGGATAAACATCGATACACTGACATTGCACTGCACTTTCTGTTCTCGTTGTTACTGTGTAACAACCTGTCATAAACCTGTTTGCACATTATACTCTTTATACATTTGTTAACCACATATTTATAAGTCTACAGTTTACTCACTGCAAAGTCTACTTCAATTATTTTATTCCACTTTATCCTTATTTGTTACCTTTTTTTTCTCTTGACTTGATTATTTATAATTCTACAGATATAGATATATATATATATATATATATAGAGAGAGTACTTTTTTTATATCCTATTTCTATTATAATTTCTTCCTTGTGTTTTTAACTGTGAATTTGCACTGTCCATGGAGCGGACCTGTTTACATTTCACTGCCGGTTGTATATTCTGTATATAACTGTGTATGTGACAAATAAAACTCTTGAATCTTGAATCTTGAATCTTGAAGACAATGATAAAGATACAGTTCTAAAAATCGTTCTCAATATTAAAGAATAGCAGAGTTCACACCACAGCTGTGACCATAACGACACAGAGCAACAACACTGCTGAAATCACTTTCAGAACGATTTTATTCCAGCTGATGAACGATGGAAACACTGACAGCCAATCAGAATCCACCCTGCTTTAAAGCTTGAGCATTTAAAGAGACAGATGACAAAACTACAGCACGCGATTATAGCCAATATAGTTATCGCTCTTGATGTGAACAGGCCTTAAATCTGCTCTCATCCGTTTTTAGACCTTATCTACCTCATTTAGTGACATTATGGCTTCTGTATCTATAAACACTGCATCACTGTGGTCATTCTGCCCCTTGAGTTTACCACTGTATCTTTATAAACCGCTACCTGGTAAACTGCTACTGCTATCTTGTAAAGCCAAGCACAAACTCAAAGACTCAAATTCCCAGAACACGGTCCTCCTCCCTTCAGTCCAGGAAAGTCTCACACTCACGGTAATGCCAGATTTACAATCTGTAGCAATGGAGGCTAGTCGGCACGTGCCTCTTTGAAAACTATTAGAGATTAGAGATATTATTAGGTTTTAAATCTTTTAGATCCTGCAAATATGATCATCCTAAAATTTAAAAGATAGCTATATATTTTCAAGAATAAAGACCCAGGTAATACTGTGGAAAATTAATATTATAAATGTTTTTTTTAATTCTCTGTAGTACTGCACTGTTATATGTATTATTTAAATAAACATTTATTCATTTTTATACTTATATATTTTACAAATGCTATTTATTTTAATCAATGTTTTGTTTATTTAAAATCAAAATGTATTTATTTAATCAATTTATCATTTTAATATAAATCTTTTTATTATTTATGTCTATTTTTTTACACTGCTCTTCTCTAAATTTCCCCGGACCCCAGTTTGAAAACTCCCGATATTACATTTTTTTTTTTTTTTTTTTAAGTTAAGAAACTTGAAGTGTAGCTTCTGAACAAGCCAAAAAGTTATTTTTTTAATAAAATGTTCATGAATTGGCAGCTGTGTTTAGATATAGCCTGGTACTCACCAGCCTCCTTCCTGTTTGTCCACATTTTGAATGATGGCGTTCTTATTGAAGGAAAGTTCATCATCTCGCTGGGCTTTGTACTCATACATGGCTCGTACTGTGCACTGCTCACACACACACACACACACACACACACACACACACACACAGAGGTGTCACACACTAAACCGAACATGATGGGAAACACTTTATACATGCAACCTGAGAGCAGAGGTACCTTAAACGTGGGCATCTGATTGGCTTCCACATAGAATCCAGGGTTACGGCCCTCGTACAGGGATCCATAATCAGGCTCCTGCACACAGACACACAGAGAAAGAGCCTTCAACTGCCATCCACACAAAAACAGCCTGAACAAAACCATCAATTCATTCCTGGACGGGATGTACAGATGCGCTCAAGGATGCAGTAGCTCAAAATAAATCCCACCACTCACTGCAAGCAACCGTTTTATTATTTTATAACTTCTAGGTTTAGAAAAACTAAATATTCCGACAACAGTGCACACCACCTTGAGACAGGCTCATTTAAAATAATGTATTTATTTAAACTCACTCCAAAAGCATATCTATGTTTACATCTTTGTTTCAAATCATTTGGATTGATGATCCGAACAGTGTTTACACGAACGCTAAATAAAGTGATCGGGTTGATGTGGGCGTTTATGTCACAAGCTTCTGATCGGAATTGATTTTTTGGCATGTTCAAACTGCACAAACATATAGAATAAAAAAAAAGCACAAGGACTGATGGGACAACCCTGTCCTGCAGCACTTCACTGAAGATGAATGGAAGGGTTTTTTTGAATGACACGACCATCAGTTCGTCATACATTACACCATTTCTGCCAAAGAACTTTCCAATTTTGTTTTTCAATCCGATCAAGGCTGCGTCCAATCGCATACTCTGTAGGTCCTCCCTATATGCAAAGTAGGCAAGTTGTGTGGGACCGCCGAACCACCAGGTTCTCAAAAATGATTTAATGCCTAGGGCTGTGATATTCATAGAATTTTAATTTGGTTTTGATTTTGGCTTCCAGTGATTATGAAAACACGACAGCACATTACGTTCCTTTCTTTTAAAGCGGTGCGCTGTCGCCCTTCTTACGTAACATCCAAATCAGTCAAATCATGTTAGATGACTGCCGTGACTCCCTCCCGACTTTCTTGATACTAACAACAACAAAAAAAAAAAGTGTGTTGAGCTGTGAATGTGGCTTCCTGTGCGAAACATGGCCAAGTATAGGCTACTTTGCGCTTCAGGCGTGCACTGAAACAAAATGACACAAAACAAAAATGTGACTAAATGTCTTGGTGGGTTTGCCCTGCTGTTGTTTTCAATATAATGTGCGTGAGCCGAGCGAGTGTCACGGCACAAACGCAGCAGGAGTCGGATTACATTAATCACGAGATGAAGAGCTGAGGTGAGCGCGGACGCGGCACACATTCACGCCGTGTGTTCAGATCAGGCCTATGGGAGCTTAACTTTCATAGGAATTCATTTGAAAAGTTGAAACACTCGCTTTGCTCCGCACCGCTCCGTTTACATGAAAGCCCGGAGCTACCCGAGCCGAGCGCTGTGAGTGAGATCCCACCCCCCATGGGCGGGCTGAAAACATGCAGAACTAGCTCCTACTACTGGCTGGAGTCTTTAGCCTCTGGCCAAAAAATCCTCCGATGACGCAAAATGACAATATTTGTGTCATCAGAGGATTTTTTCCAGAAACAAAACACTTTTTTTTTATTAATAAATATTACTGACCTGCCTGCATTGACACTATATGATAATTGAAATGAGCTCAATGCATGGGCGTAGGAAGCAACAAAAAATGTGGGTGGGTCCTCTCACAGAAAAATGTTACTGGAGTAGATGCCATTTACATTAAGTACAAATATATCGCCTTGTTTACTAAACGTCTGGTTAGGCCAGACAAAATTACGGAAAACACAGAATCATTTGCAGCATTGTAGGGGTAAGATGCATGGCATCAAGTTTTGACGCAAATCGACCCAAGGTTCGAAATCTGCCTTTCCCGAAACTCGCTCTACTCTCTTTTTCCATCACATATCAGATCAGAAAGGCATTCATTTTCAATAAAAATGAAGAAAATATTAGAAAAGTGAAAAAGCGTCTAATGCGTTTAATAAGTGTTTATCAGTTAGGGGTAGGTCAACAGACGTGCTCAATTACAAAGGCACCATCGAGAGCATTCTGACCAGCTGCATCACTGTGTGGTACGGCGCCTGCAACGCATCCTGCCGTAAAGCACTTCAGCGCACAGTGAGAGCAGCTGAGAAGATCGTTGGTGTCTCTCTCCCACCCCTCCAGGACATTTATAACTCCCGCCTCTCCCGCAAAGCCCTCATCATTGCGAGAGACCCCACCCACCCATCGCACAGCCTCTTCAGTCTGCTGCCATCAGGGAGGAGGCTTCGCAGTCTCCAAGCAAGGACCAGCAGACTGAAGGACAGCTTCATTCCCCAAGCTGTCAGGGCATTGAACTCCCTCCCGACTCTGCCGACTCTCCCCTCTTCTGCCCCACGCACCTGATCTGGGAATCACCCCCCCCCCAGTTCTCCTCCCTTCATCTACCTCATATATTGGCTCTCTGAGGAATTGGTCTCCCCTCTTACAGACTCTTTTTTTTTTTTTTTGCACACACTCTTATAATTTTATTTTATACCTGCACTGACTTAAATCTGAAATTGCACTATTGTTACTATTGTTTGCACTATTTGCCATCGCCACTTTACCTCTATAATTCACTTTATCCATCTCTTTTTTTCTTAATCTTTCTTCTGTTGTTACTGTTAAAACTTTTTGTTGTTATTGTTATTGTTTTGTTGTTGTTAGGCACCTAGGGTCTGAGAGTCATAGAATTTCAATTCTCTGTATGCATGTACTGTACGTATGGCAGAATTGACAATAAAGCTGACTTTGACTTGACTTTGACTTGACAATTAGAGACGGCTATGAATTAGGTCCAATATCATTAGTCTTAAAAAGTGGGTGGGTCTTGTCCCACCCACATACAATGGTTCCGACGCCCATGGCTGGATGACATCACTGTTTTCTCCAGAGCGGCTGTACAGCCGAATCAAATTCTGTTATTTTCCTGTTAACACTGTGAAGCGGCTTTGAAACAATCAGCATTGTAAAAAGCACTAAATAAATAAAGATGACTTGACTAAACTTGTTGTCATTTGTCATTTAATGCTAATCAAACAACAAAGAAAATTCACTGCTCTCGGCTGAATAACTTTAATAAGAATCAATGTATAATTAATTCATATGTGTGTTTGATTTGATGTGGTTATTCAATTTCTGCACAGTAAGCTATTATTTTTAGGAGGATAAATGATTTAATTTGTGTCTTTTTTCTATTGCATTTGTAATTCTCTTCTTTTTTTATTGTATTACGGTTTCAACACGTTGTTGTTTGTTGACAGTGAAACGGTTTTGAAAGAACAGATTAATGAACTTCATTTTGAAGTTATGAACGCACTGACAGGAGCCCCTTAAAAGTTCTGCTTAGGGTCTAGGACCGGCACTGATACTCTTGATACGAAATTACTTTGCAACCACAAAAAAAAAAAAAGAAGTAGGTTTTATATAGTATAAATGTGATCTGGACGTACTACATCTGCCATGTTGACATTACCATGTGACCTACAGCGTCAGAAACACCAGCGATTTCAAACCCCCGTTTTATGCAAGCGGCAACCGCCCCCAGTTTCTGTTGAAGCCAATACGGAAGTGACTTAAACTACAATTCATCGACTGGCCACTAGAGACAGGCTCCAGAAGGGAGCAGAATCTCATTGAGCCCCATGTTAAAATGCCCAACTTTACAGCAGAATAAAACATGTTTACAGCCTGGTACAAATTGTGGTTTTTGGTCTATACGGCTAATTTTGCCCTTCATGACAACTGTGAGGGGGTGAAAACTCATTCATTTACATTATATAAAGCCTTAAAGTTCTGCATAATTAAGGGCGTGACTTTGAGCAATCGATGGATTGTCATTTGTCTGCTGTCTGTTAGTCATCACGTCACCTCAGCTCCGCCCATGTCCCGCCCCTTTGCCTGTTATCCGGGAGTGAAGCGCGATGACGCGCTGCCAAGATGGCAACGGCCAGCTCGACCCTACTTTACGCTTCAAAACTGCTCTACGGGTGATGTCACGGACACTACGCTCATTTTTTTTTTACAGTCTATGGTTTTATGAGACTGCAGTTTTAAAGAGAAAATACTCAAAAATTATGTTGACTTATGCATTTGCACATGGTTTGTCTGAAAGCAAATTAAAAACACCACATAGACCAACTTGATTTTCACCACAGGGGGTCTTTAAAAAGTACTTATTGCCTAAGAAGATTTTAGTGAATCCATTTTTGTCCTATCCCATGTGGATAAATTTGAAAACAGTGTTCCTGTGTTTCGTGAAAACTGAGGTATTTGAAAACGTTTAGTCGTGATGCATACTGTACCAATAAATATCTTAATTTATAGCGATATGTATTATTCATTTTCAGTGTTGCTAAAGATAAACGTTACTTTGTGCAATTTTCATATTAAATTCATACAAATGACAGAAAATTTACCCTCAATTGAATAAAATCTTACCGACCATATAAATATTATGCTGAGAAAAGCCCATAAATAAAGATAATTAAATAAGTATGACAAATATTGCACTCAGTTGAGTTTTTTTTACATATACTTTTACACCATTTAACTTATTTATCGGTCATTGTAATGTAGTTGGCCTTAAAACATGAATAATTATCCAAACCATTTTTTTTTTCTCCCCAATTATAGTTTCGGCCCATATTTGAAGCAGATATTATCACATTTTTCTCTAAGTTCTCTTATTTCCTTTTGTAAAAGACAGTATAGTGTTATCCATCAATTGCTGTCTTGCAGAACACGAGGGCGATTGCATTTTAGAGAGGCGATTGAATGCAGAAGCAAGCAGTGAGATTTCGGTGAGATATGTGATCGTTTATCATCTCAGTGAGCTTTTATGAATGCGCAGTACGAGTCTTCCGATGTTTCAGTTCAAAACGCTAGTTTGGAATATAGAGCGTTTTTAAATGAAAACACCGCTTTCAAATGTATCCGGATTAGTGTAGACGCAGCCTACGACTACTGGAATTTGCATAAAACCAGGCAATCCCATTAGAGCTGGGGATTTCAGCCACATCTTGTGCATCAGACTGTAGGTGTGCAACCTGAGACTTGCAGCAGGCCTACATTTTTTCCTCTAAATACCAATTATAGGTTAACCACTGTAGCTCTTTCAGGGGAACTTACATGCACCCGTCACACACAGCAAAAGGAAGTTAAATAGAAACCAGAAACACCAACACTGAGGAAATGATAACAAGGTACATGGCATGCATGCCGTCAGATCGGCAAGTCCAGAGTTCATACACATGAGCAGTGTTGGGTGTAACAAGTTACTGTAATTAATTACTTTTCCCTTGAAAAAGTAAAGTAAAGGATTACTCTTATTTTTTCTGTAATTTAATTACAGTTACTTCACATGTAATTGAACTAAATACTGTGGATAGACTGTAGAACAATTATATATACTACAATAGTGGAATTAACATCAACATTTAAAGTCTAACTTTAAAATGCATGTTTTTATGTGTAATACTTTGGTCAGTTAATAAGAATAATTGATGTAGTTTTTATATTATGTATTTGAATGAATTAAAAGAGCTTTATTTCATGTCAATCCTTGAATCGCTTAACTCGAGGTTGATATAGATATATGTTAGAGATAATTAAGTGATTTATTGAGTGATGACTGACCATTAGTGATGAATGCCTACTGTTAACAAGCAGAATCACTGAAGAAATTGGCTTTAGTTTTAGTTTGACCCTTGATTTTTAATATTAGATTGTTAATATTACCAACAGGAAATGTAACTAGGTGTTGTTGGTTATGTTGTGATGTAAATATAATCAGAGATTGGGCTGAGAATGATCTCAGTTAACTACATAATGATTATATGTCACGATCAAAACATAACCACACCTGAAGACATTTTCTCGGTGCTTTCTTTGCCACAACAAATGTGTTTTATAAACACAGTTAAAGCAGCCAGGGAAAAAAATGATTTAAAAGTCAAAAGCTCAACTAGAGCAAACACTGATCACCATAATGGTGAGTCTTTCCATCAGTGAATCTACTTGTTAACAGCAGGTGTTCATAACTAATGGCCAATCATCACTCAATTAGCCTTTCGCTAAGACCTGCCCTCCTCAGTTACTGTTGCTACGCCTGTCAAACTTTCGTGCCTGTGTAGCGTATGGACGGTGCTCATAAATGATCAACGGACCAATACTTTGATTAGTTATAATGACTCAAACAAGACCGGCGCCGTGAAGTCTATAGACCGACAGGTTAACGGTGCTAAAAGGACACAAACCATGCCTCGTGCAGCCCACGAGAGACTATTATAAATAACAGCCCCTACCCTCACACATACCAAAGGACATCCGAATAGATTATATGACTTTTAACTTAAGTTATTTTTCATTTTAGGTGTGCCGTGTTCCCTGTATGTATGCATGCTTTTTGTTATAACCATTTTAGATGTGTTTGATAGGTTAGAAAGAATGACGTCAATCATCGCCGTTCCTTTAACTCTTAAGTTAAACTCCCCATGCTTGGTCTCGAAATCTTTGTCTCGCAATTTGTAGGCCGGCTAGGTGTGTTGTGTGGTACTATGATGCATCAAACTCTTTCTTTTATGCCAAAACCCCAAAGTCTGCATACCAAAACCCCCAAGTCTGCTTATCTAAGAGAGCCATAAACATGTTAATGAGGCGAGACTCAAAGACAAAGGAAGATTTCCCGCTTCTGAGTTCCTTCGCTCTGATTGGCTGTTCCGACAAAAGAGGCGTGCCCCGTCATGGCCCTTAAGACGGTCTACAAACGCTGCTTCTGTCTCTTCTCTTCTTTTTGCTCTTCCTTTTGCCACCTCTTTTTCTTGCCCTCTTCGCTCTTCTCTTCGTCCCGCTTCGCCCTTTTCTTTCTTCGCCATCTTCCAACGGATCTCATCACACAAAGGAACCAAAGTTGAATTTCCCGCGGACTCCAAGGAACCACCCTGCAATATTGAAACACGGACCGGATCGCGGAATTTCCCCACATGCACGAACTCGCGATCAAGGAAACATATGCAAGCATCCCTTAAGCTGTCGTTATAAAGTCTTGAGTTTATACCAATAAGTTGGACTGATTTCTTGCTTGTGCTCATAGGTTGTGTCTGTAATAACACAGTTTGCTTGTCTGTCCCTCTCTCTCCTTCCTTCTTTCAGTTAATTTGTGTATGTTTGTTTATTGTTTGTTGATAGATATATAGATATATATTCACACGTGATTGCTCTTGAGTTGCTCATACATAGGTCCCTTTTACGTTGAACCGACCCTGTTACAAATTAAAAGAAAGATATTTCTCCTGGCCAGAGAAGTGTTGTTTAAGAGTTATTAAAAGGGAGGTATTTGGTGGACAATTATCCGTCCTTTGAACTCAATTCTAGAATCAAAGAAATTTCTAAAAGTTGAATCAAGCCCTAGATATTAATAATTGTTATAATCCGTTATAATCAACTGTTAATATCCAAATTCCCCTCTGTGCTGATCTGTGCATATTTGATCGTAACACGATTAAACGCATGCACAAATCCCGCACCATTTCCCCTGGGGCTCGATATCGCTACACCTGGCACGTCTATACCCAAGGAGATAAACTGAGGAACAGCTATGTTCATGCACAGCAGGGTAAGCGAAATTAGAAAATAATCTAATAATTATAAATCAAACAGTTTATCCATAACAAACACAAGACATTAGCCTGACCACTTTGCAATGATAACATTTAGTTGTGAATGGGGCCTCCCACACTGCTTGATCCATTTCTCCCCTTGGGTTTTAGGTTTGGGGAAGGGAAAAAAATCCCCCAACTCAACTTTTAGGATACCGGGTATCACATTTGCACAATCCATATGCACAACACTTCGGCATGTTTCCCCTCGCTCGAAAGCTTGACAGACCTTCCATGCCTAGTTACAGTTGCTAAGTCACGATTGGCCTGTGGCGGTTTTCAGCCGTGGCTTGGTAAAGGGTCATTTATCTCATTAACTTTAACACTGCTTCAGAGTTACTTTTACCACATTTGAGTGTGGACTCATAAACTCTGAGGAGTGTTAATATAACACTGGAGGTTTTGTGTATAAGATATTTTGAGAAATGTCTCCGTGTTTGTTTTTTTTGTCCATACAAATGGAAGTCAATGGGCACAAAAACAGTTTAGTTACAAAATATCTTTTGTGTTGCACAGAAGAAAGTAATTAATACAGGTTTGGAAGGACATTCAAGTAAACAATCCTTTTAAGCACGGATTAGATGAGCTGAGATGGATGTTAATCCAGACTTACAGCAGTGCCGATCTTCTCCAGTGTTTCCTCATTGATGGGGTAGCGTAGCTTCATCTTGCGGTACAGTGGATGTTTCTCGTAATAACTGATTAAATCTACTAAACTGTCAAACTCAGAGGTGCCCAAAACCACCGTCTGTCCCTCCTGCTGCACACGGCAGTGCTTTATCTTGCCCTCCGCCCTGAGAGAGCAAACAAGGGGGGAAGAAAGACAGTGAGGAAAAACTACAGAATCAAGGACACAATAAAACATGAAAGCGGGAGTCTGGATTTTACCGGAAGGAAATAGCGAAAGAGTTGTATTCTGTTCTCTTCCTAACGAGGAAAGCCCCGTCACGTGGGACTCTCATCAACATGTTTTCAGCCTGACTGCGGGACAGACACGCGTGGTACCACCTGCACGGAAAACACACGCTCAAATTAGACCGGGAAAACACAAGGAAGACAGGAAAAGGCACACAAACCCTTGCTCCACATCCACTGCTGTTATTCCCTGCGACATGTGCACTACTGATCACAAGTTTGGAGGCAGGAAGACTTTTGGGTTACACTTTATTTTAAGGTGTCCTTGTTACAGTGTAATTATACATTCAATTACTGACTAATATTAATGAAGTACTTACACTTACTATAGGTTTAGGGTTTGGTTTAGGGTAAACTACATGTAGCTTGCATAATTTATAGTTATTACTATAGTAACTACATGTTAATGTGGGACAAGGACACTAAAATAAAGTGTTACAGATTTTTTTGTTGTTGAAAGAAATTAATATTTTTATATATGCATTAAAGATGCATTAAATTGATCAAGTGTGACAGTAAAGACATTTTAATAAAGTAAATGCTGTCTTGATAAAAATGCATCACGTCTCCCACAAAAATATGAAGCAGCACAACACTGATAATAATCATAACTGTTTCTTGAGCATCAAATCATCATATCAGCATGATTTCTGAAGGATCATGTGACACTGAAGACTGGAGTAATGATGCTGAAAATTAAGCTTTGATCACAGGAATAAATTACACTTTACAATATATTCACAGCTATTTTAAATAGTTTTTACTTTGATCAAATAAATGCAGCCTTGAAGGGCAGAAAAGAAAACCTTATCAAACCATATCAATATTTGCTGACAAAAGCCCCAAAATATTGATAATTAAAGGTATGACAAATATTACACTCAATTAAGTTCAATATTTATATTTATTTTTACACCATTTAACTTCATTCATTGTAACGTAGTTGGCATTAAAACATGAATAATTATCTATTGATAACATTTCCAAACCATTTTTTATCGCTTCTGGCCATATTTGAAGCAGATATTATCACATTTTTCTTCTTAATCTTTGATAAATTATCTTATTTCAAAAAGTTTAGTCCTTTTGAAAAATAGAGTAAACCGTTACTCTAACTGTTACCCATCTTCAAAATATCTTCTTTTGTGTTCAACAGAAGAAAGAAATTCATACATGTATGGAACAATTTGAGGAAATGATGACAACTTAAATTTTTGGGTGAACTACTCCTTTAAATGTGATTACTATCTTAAAGGTGCAGTAAGCGATTTCAGAGACGCACAGCTATTGGTTGTTGATTGGCTCACTCTCTCTCCTCCCCCATAATGATTGGATACGCCCCTATTGCTGATTGGCTCACTCTCTCCCCCATAATGATTGGACACGACCTTACTGCTGATGGGCTCACTCTCCTTCCCCATAATGATTGGACACGACCTTACTGCTGATGGGCTCACTCTCCTTCCCCATAATGAGTGGACACGTCCCCTACTGCTGATTGGCTCACTCTCCTCCCCCATAATGAGCGGACATACCCCTACTGCTGATTGGCTCACTCTCCTCCCCCATAATGAGTGGACACGTTCCCTACTGCTGATTGGCTCACTCTCCTCACCCATAATGAGTGGACACGTTCCCTACTGCTGATTGGCTCACTCTCCTCCCCCATAATGAGTGGACACACCCCTACTGCTGATTGGCTCACTCTCCTCACCCATAATGAGTGGACACGACCCTACTGCTGATTGGCTCACTCTCCTTCCCCATAATGAGTGGACACGACCCTACTGCTGATTGGCTCACTCTCCTTCCCCATAATGAGTGGACACGTTCCCTACTGCTGATTGGCTCATTCTCCTCCCCCATAATGAGTGGACACGTCCCCTACTGCTGATTGGCTCACTCTCCTCCCCCATAATGAGTGGACACACCCCTACTGCTGATTGGCTCACTCTCCTCACCCATAATGAGTGGACACGAACCTACTGCTGATTGGCTCACTCTCCTCACCCATAATGAGTGGACACGAACCTACTGCTGATTGGCTCACTCTTCTTCCCCATAATGAGTGGACACGACCCTACTGCTGATTGGCTCACTCTCCTTCCCCATAATGAGTGGACACGTCCCCTACTGCTGATTGGCTCACTCTCCTTCCCCATAATGAGTGGACACGTCCCCTACTGCTGATTGGCTCACTCTTTACCCCCATAATGAGTGGACACACCCCTACTGCTGATTGGCTCACTCTCCTTCCCCATAATGAGTGGACACACCCCTACTGCTGATTGGCTCACTCTCCTCCCCCATAATGAGTGGACACAGCCCTACCGCTGATTGGCTCACTCTCCTTCCCCATAATGAGTGGACACGTCCCCTACTGCTGATTGGCTCACTCTTTACCCCCATAATGAGTGGACACACCCCTACTGCTGATTGGCTCACTCTCCTTCCCCATAATGATTGGACACGACCCTACTGCTGATTGGCTCACTCTCCTCCCCCATAATGAGTGGACACGCCCCTACTGCTGATTGGCTCACTCTCCTCCCCCATAATGAGTGGACACGCCCCTACTGCTGATTGTCTCACTCTCTCTCCTCCCCCATCATGAGCGGACACGCCCCCTACTGCTGATTGGCTACAAGTGTGTTGTGCTGCTCGGTCCGATCTACTCTCAACAGCATTTCTCAGAAATCACTCACTGCCCCTTTAAGAGCTTTCACTCATCAGCTGCTTCAGTTGTGAGGTGGGTGTGAGACTCACTCTTTGCTCTCATGAGCATTGGTTTGTGGCACTGGCTCAGTCAGCTTCATCTCAAACTCATTGCAGCGCAGAGGCACCTGCTGGTAATGTGTGATGAGCGCAAACAGAGTGTCAAACACCAGGTTATCCGTCAGGTAGAACTTTGGGCTGCCGGCTTCCTGCCGAGAGTGAATCCTGCAGTGCTGAACGCGACCGGACCGCCTGAAGAGAGGGGGGGGGACCTTTTACAGCCATTTTCTGTTTCCAAGTAAACAATCGGTCAACTGCTACTCTGTGACTATGGTAATGTTGTTGTTACCAGAAGGACAGCGTGTAGTCGCCCACAAACGTCTCGCTCTCCCGCACCAGAAAGGAGCCGTCGGGCGCCCCGGTCTCTAGGCAGTACTCCGACAGCAGCCGCTCTGCGATCTGACGCCCGTCACGTCCCGCACCCAGCTTACCGTGAAACCACTTTTCCGTTACATGCTGGTCCATGCCATTACAGATCTAAAGAACATGAGAGTTTGGATGTTCAAATCACACATATGCATTCCCAGAGCTACCACTGGCTGAATTACCAATGGTTTTCTTTTACCGTGAATTAAGTGAGGGCGATATAGGATTAGCCGTGCTGCGCCATCACAAAAGCTTATCTCTGCATGTGTTTTTAAGCATTGCGGTTTAAAAACCAAGTGATATTAAACCGTTGAAGCGCAATAAGCAGCTAAAGAGAACTCATTTCGCTATATGTGCGCACTGATGGCTTCTGAGCGACGAGTCATGACGCCACTGCTCATAGAGTGCGTGAGAACTGAACTGTGCTTTTTGCAGCCTCGTTGGTTTTGAACAGTTTAATACACACACTTATGTCAAAGTGACCATGTCTCTGCAAGTTCTCATGTAAACAGACATTTATGACTTAAGTGAACGTAAACCATCGAAAGAAAACGTGTAATCAGTATACATTTGCTCTTAAAGTGACAGCAGCCTAATAAACCTGCTGCTGTCTGCATCATTAATGTTAATCAGTATATTTAATCTGTATATTCAATTTAAACAGCGTAAATTGCATTTAATTTATGTAGTAATTGTAATTGATTTTAATTAGTTTCTTTGTGCTTATTTTATCACTGTTTTGTCTTCTTATTTAAAGCAAAAATAACTATATTGTGATTATATATATATATATATCGTTATCGTGAAATAAAATGACTCATATCATGATATAAGATTTTGGACATGTCATCCACCTCTAATGTGAATTCACCCGTCGCTGGGAGTTTGATTGACAGGCGATCTGACCAATCATAATCCGCCATCCGCCATTTTGTCTTTCGACAAAGCAGTCGAGAGAGTTCGTAGATTAACGTATTTTGCACACACAAGTTGAA